>CAOLHI010003853.1:0-148846 GCA_948474755.1 Ctenosaura bakeri | reverse complement strand
CTTCTATTGAAGTGGTTTATTTTTACCCTGCACACATCCATACTGAACATGTAAACATTAAGGGGCAGAGGAATTTGTAAATCTTTAGGTATGGCACCAGCTATCTGGGCTTATCCTACCATTAAGTTATCCCAGGCAGGAGATGTGGGGTGCTATAAAAGGGGAGAAAATTGTGGTATGTTGATATTGTAATTATGATAGTTAGTGCCAGTGATGGGGCAACGAGCTTGTGACATTTTCTGCATCATCTGCCTGTGTAACTTGGGATGGCTCTGGATACTATGCACTTTGATTTAGGTGGGTTGAAGGAAATTTGTCCCTTCACCTCAGGTGTCAAAATGGCATGGGCTAGCCTTGTCAGCCCTCTGTGTATGTATGAGCCACCAAGTAGCCTGTTGACTTATGGAAACCCCATGAATTTCATAGGGTTTCCTTAGGCAAGCAATACTCAAAGGTGGTTTTCACCATTCTTTCCTCTGAAATACCACCTGGTATTCATTGATAGTCTCCCATCCAAGTACTAACCAGGGCTGACCCTGCTTGGCTTCCAAGATAGGATTTGGTGCCTTTAGGGCTGTCAGCCCTACTGTCTCTTTAACCATGTGAAGCCACTTCCTGTATATAGCCCATGAAATGGTTGAGACCAAATCTCAGAAGCTTGTGTCCATCAACTGTTAGATGACCCTTTAGCAAAATCTTTTTTAATTACAGGGCTAACATAATTAAAGTCAAAGGGACACAAATACGAAATAGTTACTTAACTTGGCTATTTAACAATCCCTAGAAAGGTGCAGATCAGCTAAAACCCACTTCAATTAATATTTTGGGTTGTGAGGCCAATTGGGAACCATTTGTATACTTCTAGACCATTGTTTTATTTATTCATTTGTGAACTTTATGGCTTAATTAATAAATGATTTATGGGATGTTTATTGCCTCATGGTACACCATGGAATAAAGAGATTGTTCAGTACCATTACTTGTTCCTGGGCCTTTAAACTCAAAACTCTGCACTTAAGGGAGGTTTTAAGTACCTAAATACTACTTTTAAAAGTCTAGCATGATTGTGCAGTTTCTCTGAGTACAAACTCTATCTCTTTCTCACTCTCTCTCTCTCACTCTGTGTGCAAGCATGCAGAAGACTAACATTCCTTTAGCAAAACCATATTTTTTTAAAAAATAATGCATTGTTTAAACCAGCATCACATTACGCCCACAAATCAATAAAGAGACCACAGCACTAACTGTAATGTACCATTTCTTTCCAGTACAAACAAGAATCTCTTTATCTAACCCAAGTGCCTGTCCTGATGTATAAGAGGAACATAAGAATGTTAAACATTCACCTTCCTTTGCTTCAGTCTGACCTTAATACAGGGCTTTGCCATGTCAAGGTTTTATCTTAAAAAGATATAGTTGGAGAAGAAAGAAAATGAATTGTTCAGTGATCATTTTGTAATTTTTAAAAATCTTTTAATCTTTTTCAGTGTAAAATTTAGTACAATATTTTCCATAATTTGCTTGGCCCCATAGGCACTGGCATCTTGAGATGTTTGTTTCCTTGAATTAATTGTGCTTATTAAGGCTTTATACGGATGGTCTATAAAGCAGCTTCAGAGTGGCTGAAGCCTTTGCGGGAGACATGGGATCTACACAGCATCCACTGGTATTGTTAGAATCTCCTTATTCACCTTAGGCTGTGGTTCCATTCACATGCAGAAATTGCATCAAGGGGGCTTCAGGTGATCCCAATGACAAGGGATTCTGGCAGTATTCCAGCTTTCCTTCAGTTGCAGCTTTCTGCAGGAAGAAAAAGATGGAGGGAACAGTAGGAAAAGAAGGTAGGGTTGCAAAGAATGGACAGTGTCATCTGGTCCTGCCACACAATTCTGTTAATGAACAAGATGATTTCATAATGAAAGTTTCTTTTGGGAACATCTTTCATGCAGCCCATAAGACAGGCCATATGAAACCTGACATTATATTGTGGCATTTGGTATCACTGTTATCAGTGAAGAACACTGGATGTGCCTCTCCAGCCAGGATACTAAGACACCTCTGTTATTGAAAAATGTGGATTAACATTGAGTGACATTTTGGGCTGACTGTTGCACAGATCCAGAAAGCAGAGGTCAACTGATTGTAATAACAAAAGTAACATTTGGACTCTAGTAGCTAGTTTAGGCTCAGTTCTAAAAACTAGGTGACAGTTTCTTGGGGTCTAAAAACTAAGTTTCAGATGGACTTGCAAGAGGTCTCATTATATTCTTCTCAAATCCAGTGATGGCCTCTATGCATTGTTCAGCCACAGTCCAATAATTGTGCTGTTACTTTTGGAAAGAAAAAACTGTAGAAAGGAAAAAATGCCAGGCATTTTTTCAGTCACTGTCGATCTGGAAAAGTACCAGCCATTTTGTTAGTAATTTTGCTTTGGGTGCACAAATCTTCTACACCATTTCTGTCAGACAGTAAATCCAAAGAGATCCTAGTAAAATACTCAGCTGGAACCCAAACTGGTGCTAAACCCACTTTACAAGCAGTTTTTTTTTATACAGAAAAGCTTTCTAATTAAATTCTAGGACTTTTTCTCCCAACAAAAATATTCAGTCTTCTCACCTTAAAGAGCCACTTAAAACACAGGATATTTTTATAACAAGTTGCTTGCATTTTAGCTGCTTAACAGCTCTCAGCCTAGTCTTTAAATCCAGGAGAGATTCATGAGGGAACAAGAATCAGCAAACAATCCCCACTGAAAAGCACAAGGCCAAAAGGCAAAAAAGTAATAACCATTTCTCTCCTATAGTGAAGTTAAAATCTTGGCACAATTCCTGCTCTGTCAAGTTCAGTACAACTTTTGCTAGTGGCTGCTGGAAAAAAACAGAATTGCCCTGCATGTGAACTAGGTATGGGGAGAACTCAGAAATCTGCACTGAATGAAATAATTTAATTTATTAGATGTATGTATTCCTCAAATATTTTAAAAAGTTCAGTGCAGCCCTTCAAATATCTTGATTGTTTACAAGTACTTAAAACACTCGAGGGTCTGTAGTATAGTGGGTAGAGTGCTGAACTGGTACTTGAGATAGTCAGGTTATTCAGTGGGACTAGTCTCTCTCTCTCTCTCTCTCTCTGGCCATTTCCACACTATACACTTATAGCGTGATTATTCCACTTTCAGCATCCTATGGAATCCTGGGGTTTGCAGTTTCAGGAGGGGCCAGCCGGCCCCTCCCTAAACTGCACACCCCAGGATTCCATAGAATGTTGAAAGTGGAATCATAGTGCTATAACAGTCCTGTGCGGGAGAGGTGTTTCTCTCTCTCTCTCCCTTCTGCCACTCTGATCTCTCTGATCTCCCTCACTAGGGCCATTTCTGCACGTGGCGATGGAATCGCCCTGGTCCGGTACTTACCGGACTTCTTGGCTTGACACTCGGGTCCAGGCTGCTCTGGAGCAGTGTGTGGCCGCCGCTCCGCACTGCTCCGGGGACGAAAATGGTGGCTTCCAGTTGGTGGAGTCTCTCCACCAACCGCTGAAGCTCGCCAGCCTAAAGCCCGCCCCCGGCAGATCTGCAGGCTTGCACTGGTGCGAGCCTGCAAATCTGCACTGGAGCGCAGGAACAGAGTGGCACAGAGTGGTACACTCCATGCTTTTTAAAAACCTGAAGAAACAGGTTTTTAAAAAGCACGCTGCACGACCACTTCGGGTCATTCCGGAGTGGACTGAGGTGCAGAACTATGTAAAGTAGTCCGACCCAGTCCGCTCCCAGGTGCAGATGTCCTCTCTGGAGGATGCTCTGCACCGGTTTTTTAAGCCCGTGTAGAAATGGCCTAGGTTGTTGTGAGGATAAAGTACCAAGGAAATCCATATTTGTTCTCTTAAGTTCACTGGTGGACCAGTGGAGTATGCATCTGTCAAACAAACAAACAAACAAATAAACAAACAATCTGAAGATTTAAAAGATTAAAATAAATATTACAAGAATAATTGAGTATATAGCATAGAAACAATACATAAATAGATATGTTTATATTGTTCAAAAAGTAAATGGAAGAGCTGCACCCAAGAAGGCTTGTGAACATAGAAATAAGGAATTGCCCTTGTTTTTATTGGCTGAACTCATGGCCATCAGTCCCATCTTCTGTATTTGTTTACTATTTCCCAAAAAAATTAAGGCTGAGAAAGTATTTTGTTGTTGTTGTCGTTGTTGTTGTTATTTTAAAAGCTAAAAGTGTATCAAGAGATGCTAATTTCTCCATTGTATCCCCGTAGATTCATTTGTCCCACTTTCTACGATAGTCAGGTAGGCGCTGCCCGTTTTTAAAGCAATGTAAAACCTGGCAGAATATGTTCACTGGAGGCAAAAAGGGATGACTCCACACAATATAAGCAATACTCCTGCTGCCAAACCTGCTTCAACTTATCAGCTTTATTTGCGTACCCACCAATGAAACATTTGCTGGCATTCTTTGCAGACTACGTATGACTTCCACAGCATCCATGTTTTAAACTCTGACCAGATGACATTTTGATCAGAACTATATTGATCAACTTCTTGTATGTAACTTCATATATTTATAGCTCTAAGGGCTCAAAGTGGTCAGTTGCTGGTACAGTGCAATTTTCAAAACTCTTTTAAGTTTCTCTTTTCACAGAGGTCAAAAATCTGAATGTTGGAGCATGAGGCATGAACCAATACTTGGGTCATAGGATAGTCCTTTTTCATCATTTAGCAAGGTTGCATCCTATAAGCATAAAAGTAGCTAAAAAGTAACCTACAGTTACACCCCAAGGAGTGAAGTTACCCTTCATTAAGTTACCATTGTGATGTGACTTAGTTATAGCTTTGTTATTGGAAAAATGAAATAATTAAAAGTATTTTTTCTGCCACATGTTACTTCCCAACTCTGACTTTATGAAGCCAAGATATTACAAAGAGTTATGCAGTATTTGTTCAACAGCAGATCTGAAAAAATGGAATTAGCTCTCAAAGAAGCACAGGATTCCAGTCTAGCTAAGGATATCCATCTATATTCTCCTCCTCTGACTGCCTTCCAAACGCTTGACCTCATATTTGACTCTGTTATCCATAAACAGTTGTCACACCATAGACTGGCTCCTTATACCACACTGGGGAAGCTTTATGAGAACATGTTCAAAGTATAATAGTGTCACAGAGACAAAAAATGTTCGAAAGGCATCCTGGTTGACCATTGATGCCAGTTTGATATGAGCAGAGCCCAATCACCATCAGCATGAGCATTCAGTTGGAAGCAAAGAAAGAATCCAGAACAGATAAAACAAAACAAATAGCTTTACTAGGAATATGTGCCATGGATAGCTTTCATAAGTTGCGTGGTATTAAACCAGAAGACTTCATTGGTGGTTCTCTGTGCTCTGTTTCATTAGATCAGAGCAACATTCTTCAGAACTGGCCATATTATAAATTCTAACAATCGCTATTCCATAAGGCTCTTTTGGCACGACATTTTCCATGTGAAAGGGCACCTGGATCGTCACGAGATTGTGAGGAGCGATCTGCACAACACACTCACAATCGCGCGATGCTCCAGGTGCCGATTGCACACCTTTTCATTTTCAGCTAGAAGCTGAAAATGGTGCGCCTCCGGAGCCGTGCCAGTCATGCTTCCTGCCCGAGTGCAGCCTGGGTCCCAGGCTGCACTGCGGAAGAAAGAGGCGGGGCTCTCACGCAAGCAGGCAGCTTGTGCGGAGCCAAAGGACCCCGGATGTGAGAGCCTCTCGCCATAGGCTGCTCACACAATCCCGCACCCCAGCGCCGGAAGAAGGTAAGGTGTGGAAAGGGTCTGGCTTATTATTGTGTGGTGTCAAGCCATTTCTTACTTCTGTTGACCCTAAGGTGAACCAATCATGGGGGTTTCTTGGCAAGATCTGTTGCTTTTGCCTGCCTTTGAGACTGAGAAAGTGTGACTTGCCCAAATTTACCCACCGGGTTTCCATAGCTGAGCCGGGATTTGAACCCTGGTCTCCCAGAATCCTAGTCATACACACAGGCCACTATCTCTCTCCTAGACTCTCCTAGAACTATAAACTGATCTCAGTCAAGTAAGCTAAGTTCACTCATCCAATTCTGTGGCAAATGACAAGGATTCCTAACAAAAATGAACAGATACATCTCCTCCCCTCACCTCCTCTCTCTGAAAATTATTTGTTCTTGGAATTACAGGAATTCCTGTCAGAAGTAAACATGTCAACATGTCACTTTCTCTATCAAGGGAAAACACAAACATTTGTGTTTAAAATCAACTTACTTCCTTCTGACTTTGAAAATTTCTGTTCCAAAGCAGTGTTTCCTAAATAATTGATAAACAGGCAGGGTTTTTTTTCCTAGATTAAAATTTTAGGCATACATTTTACATTTAATGATATGTACACATATATCCTAAAGCTTGGAAGGTTGCTTTTAAGAAAAAAATAAAAAAATAAAAAAATAAAAACATGATGAAGCCATAGAGTGTTTTCCAGGTGATGGTCTTGTTTCCAGTTTTATAGCTAGTGAAGTCAAATTTACAAGTAATTTTTATTTTATGTATTTTCAAAATTGCACATGCAGTAGGATAACTTAGGAGGGGCTGATGCTCAAGAGATGAGCTGTATCTCAATGGCAGAGTGCATGTTTGGCATGCACCAGGTGAAATCTGTGGCATCTGCTGGTAATAAAGGGGGGGGGACCTACCTGAAGCCAAAATCCACAAAACAACAATACCTTTATTGGGTAGCTCCAAAGTGTATAATACGTTGTGCAACCTTTTGAAGAGTCATTGTATTCTCCATTAGGCAAAGATGCAAAAAAATCATGCAGAAGAAGAAAGATGCCAATGTTAGACCTCAGTGCAGACAGAAGCCATTGCCCCTCTTGGCCATGTAAGGACTAGGGACAGAGGGCAATAAAAGTGGCCTCCACCTGCATTGAGATCCCTGAATACATTCTTAACTGACAACAGTGTAACATCTGAAACACTAACATCATCACCCTGCTTCTACAGGAAAGATTTTTTAACATCTTTGCCTAACGAAGAAGCTTTGAAAGGTTGCATGATGTATTTTATAGTTTGGAGCTGGCCCAATAGATCTACTTTGTGGATTTTGGACTTTGTTGTATTTTGCTGCATGACCAATAGAGCAACCCCTGATTATGTTTCTTGGATTTGAAGATAACCGATTTAGCCACAACTGGGGAACCTCAAACCAAGAGGGAGCCAAATGACTGAGACTTCAAGGTTTTCAATCCCCAACAAAGGTGAAACTCTTTCACTGGACTACAGTTGTTAAGTTTTACCGATACAGCACCTAAACATTTTCCTAGGTGTAGCAGTACAGAGACTCCTTGAGAAATTCAAAGTTATCTACCTAAAAAAGGGGCAGTTAGCTTTGCACTGGACAGGGACAACTGGATCTCAAGGGAAATTACTTTTCTGTTGTTAATGGAGGCCCTTTTCACATGGGGCTTAAAAACGGTGTAGACAACCTCCACGGAGGTTGTCTACACCGTTACACGAATTGGGGTAGATTACTCACGAGTAAATCCACACGCCAATCTGCGGTCGGGTGCCCACAAGTGGCGCCACTGCGTGCTTTTGAAAAACCACATTTTATGTGGTTTTTCAAAGGCACGGGGTGTCCAGCCCCGTCGCAGCACCTGTATGGATTTACGGACACGCGAAAGGGCATCCCTGCAGATCGGGCAGGGGGCGGGATTTCCAGCTGGCGAGCTTCTCCGATTGGTGGAGAGGCTCCGCCAGTCAAAATCTGCCATTTTGAGTGCTGCCGGGCGCCGAGGACGCCGCAGGACGCTGCTGCGTGTAGAGCAGCGAAATGCGCTGCTCCGCGCGGTCATGGAACAAGGTAAGCCCTGTTTTGGCGTGGCTTGCCCTGTTCCGCCGCCCACGTGTGAAAAGGTCCGGAGTTGGCATTTTATTACCTGCTTTTTTACTGCCCTTTGTTCATAGTCTTCATGTGGCCAAGAAGGAGAGTTGCCTCTGCCTGAATTGAAATCTCTCCAGAATAACTGAACTACCGCAAAAACAACATCTGATACAAAGTGTAGGCCTGTGACTCTAACATTGTCACATTTCTTCTCCTGTATGACTTTTAAAATTGTTGCCTGATGGAGAAGCCAGTGAAGTTTTGAAAGTTTGCATGATGTATTATGTGTTTTGGAGTTGGCTCAATAAAATTATCACTGCTGTGTGGATTTTGGATTTTGTTGTATTTTGCTGCATGGCCAACCTGGCTACCTCTGAATTTGTTTCCCATCTGAATCCTGGAGTTCTACTGTCCAAGAGAATTGGATCTCTTGGGCTGAGTGGACCATTATCTTGTCTCACTATAAAGAAGAGTTCTTTTTTCTCAGATGTGAGTCCAGATATTCTGCCTAAATGCCCTAAAGACACCAGATCCTATCAGAGTTTGGAAGCTAAGCAGGGTCAGCCCTGCCTAATATTTGGATGGGAAATCACCAATGAATACCAGGTGCTATAGGTTATATTTCAGATGAAGGAACTGGCAAAACCACCTCTCAGCATTCTTTGCCTAGGAAAACCCAATGAAATTCATGAGCTTGCCATAACTCAACAAACAACTTGAATGCACACAAACACATAGACAATGAGTCCAAATAAGCCTGGAGAAGTTGTTCCATCTCTAATAAGCGTTTTCTGTGTAGAAAAAGCTACTTCTTGCACAGAAAATGCTGTAATTGGAGACATTTTCACAAAAGTTGCATGCGGTTACTTTTCCTAGCAAAGAGCATTTTCTGCACAGAAACACAGATATAGAAAAAGCTGTTTACTGTGCAAAACAGCCATATGCAAATATTGTGCAGAATGGGTCCTGAATTGTGAATAGACTCTGGACACTGTGTGGTTTTCAAAGGCTTTCTCACAGCAGAAAGAAAATTGCTAAAATGCCTCATGTAAGACACTTAGGCCCTTTTCGTATGGCATTTGCCATGCGAAAGGGCCTCTGGAGCATTGTACAATTGTGAGGAGCCATCCACATGACGTCCTCACAATTGCACCATACTGCCAGGGCTGGCAGGTGCCGATTGTGCACTATTTCATTTTTGGTTTGTAGCTGAAAATGATGCATGATCACGCATCGCTCCAGGGCCCCACGTGGCATGTGTGTGGAGCCTCTGGAGCCATGGCACTTGTGCTTCCTGCCCCAGTGCAGCCTGGGAGAAGAGGAGGAGCCCTCATGCTGCCTGCTTGCTAGTGTAGGAATCGTACAAGCAGCCTCCAGCAAGAGGCTCTTGCGTCCCTACTGCTTCAGCTCCACACAAGCTGCCTGCTTGCACGAGAGCCCCACCTCTTCCTTCCACAGCACAGCCTGGGACTTTCCCAGGCTGCGCTGGGGTAGGAAGCGCAACTGCCATGGCTCTGGAGGCTCCGCATGCCAGGTAAGTGTGCACAGGGCCCAGGAGCGATGCGTAATTGCACACCATTTTCGGCTTCCAGCCAAAAATGAAAAGGTGCGTGATCAGCACCTGCCGGCTCCTTGAGCATCGCACAATTGTGAGTGTGTTGTGCAGATCACTCCTCACAATCGTGTGACGCTCCAAGCGCTCTTTTGCATGGCAAATGCCATGCAGAAGGGGCCCTACACACTCACACAGGACTAACTGAAAGAAAGGGAAGAAAGATAGGATAGAGGACATTGAGGGATTCAGGTGATATTTACTGGTCCAGAGAGAAGTGAAGACAAGTGGCAATGTGGCTTAGATAGGCATCTAAGGACAGTTCTTGTTTGGGAATCTGGCGGACAGAGTAGTGTTCAGAATGGTGAGAGACTGCACTGGACAGTCTGAAATCAGGGGGTACTTATACGCAAAAAAAAATATCCTGCAGGTGTGGGTGTGAATCATCCTCTCACTTAAGTGGACAATGGGAGTTGCAACACCAACAATGGAGTCCAGACGGAGCTAATGGTCTTAGTGTTTAGGTGATAAAAGAGTAATGATGTAAAGTCGAAGGCTTTCACGGCTGGAATCCATAGGTTGTTGTGGGTTTTCCGGGCTTTGAGGCCATGTTCTAGTAGTATTTGCTCCTGACATTTTGCCTGCAGATATCTTCTGAAGATGCCAGCCACAGATGCAGGCGAAACATCAGGAGAAAATACTAACAGAACATGGCCTCAAAGCCCGGAAAACCCACAACAACCAACAATAGGGTAATGGCTCTTGTAATAGCCGAATATTGTGAAGAGGTTAAGAAATAATAGGGAAACATCCAGGTGTTCAGGGACCAGGCTTTAAACAATCACAATTTGGTGGGAATTTCCTCATTTAACTCTGAGAGGTCCAGCTCATTAGCATAAGCCTATTGTCTCGAGAGTGGCTGCACTATTAGCCTGACAATGACACAGTTCCTGCCTAAAAGGTGGGTGCAGCTGACCTGCCTTGCAATCTCACGTATACAGTAATTTGCTTCTTCCAGTGTGATCTTTCTGTCACCTCAGGTAGCATTTATATCACCACCAATTAATACAGTACCAATTCAATTATATTTTGCCAATTAAACCATGCCAATCATGGGTGGTGTGCAGTGCCTTAACACTTGGGTGTAATGGTTTCTTGTTTACTGGCATTGTTTTAAGCACAGGTTGCATGGCTGTCAGGGATACTGCTGTTACATCCTCCATTGCAGATCCTTCACTGAACAAGGGATTGAACTAGATGGCCTCTGACATAGCTTCCAGCAACATCATTCTCTGCTACTGTAAGAGCTTGGCCTTCAGAGGACCTACCCTGGGCCCAGTGCTATATACCTTATTTATACCTTATTTAGAATCAAGACTGAGCAACAAAGGGCTCGTGCTTGTAGATAACATCAAATTAACAATGAGGAAAGTTGCAGCAGACTAGGAGGAACTCTGGGAAAGATCATACCAATCTAGATGACTGGGCAACAAAAAGGTATAGGAAATTCAGTTTGTATGAGGGATTTTTGTCAGTCAATTTCTGTTTAAAAAGAAATAAACACATCCAGGTTTCATACATGCACTGTTGGGTTATGCACTCTGAATATCTTGGAAAGAGATCTGTGGGCCATGTGGTTAATTCAATGAAAATGTCAACTCAGCATACAACAGCAATGAAATCAGCCAAAGTCTGTGTTAGGAATTATAAAGGGACTGAAAATAAAACTGTCAGTATCCCAAAGCTTTATATAAATCTACAGCATGGCTCTACTCAGAATTATGCGCACAATTCTAGTCATCCCAATTTTTTAAAAAAACAAGACATTGGAGTTCTGGAAAAGTGCAGAAGGGGTCAACTCACATGGTTAAATGGATAGAGTATCATCCTAGTCTCATAAAGGATTTGTAGGAAAAGCCTGTTTACCTTAAAGGAGGCTGTACATACACAACTGACATCTAAGCTATAGTCAGAACTTCATGTTAGTTTGGTGGAATTTTTTGAGCACATGGGCTTTGCAGTAGTGACTCGGCAAACCTGACAAATTATATTAGAGTTTTTGAGCTCAAGGCTCATTCTCTTCACATTCTCGTCTGTCAGGGTATGTGAGAGAAATACATTTCTTTCCCTAAACAAAAGTTAGATCCTTGCTTCTCCCGGCCTGGTCTTCTAATTTCATCTAGAGTTACAAAGGAAGGAAGGTCCCCTTCACTGTCCTTGAATCAGTGTGTGGTTTACAGACCATGCCCACGATAACTGAGACAGTTTTCCCAAATCTGAGCAGCTAAGGCAAGTTTGTGAGACATTTGACAAACTTCTGCACATTAGATATGAGCTCACACAGGCCTTTTTCTTAACTTTTAATTAATTTGTTTGATAGAAGGCCTAAGATAGTACTTACAGAATATCACAATGTTTAAATCTGCAGCTTGGATACAAATATTGACAATTAAAGTTACACTTTTTATATGTAGCAGTTATATAGATGTGTTTGACTTTTCAAATTATCAGCCATGCTATAGGAAGAACTTTCTGAAATAATACATACATTAACATGTCAAGAATCACAAGGAAGAAGTATGGCTTCTAAAACTGTATGATTTGCTAGAAATGGATAAACTGACAATATTATTAAGCGAAAAGACTGACAAAACTTTAGCAGTTTTTAAGAAAGACTGGAACTACTTGATAAATTATTTGAAAGAAAGAGGGGTTGTATGTCTGTAATAAATATGGAAGGAATACAAGAACAACTAAAGAAACAATAGAAAAATACCTATAGGGTAAATTATTTTTGTTCTTAATTGTTCTTTATGTAAGACTAGTAAGGAAAACTGGTAAAGAACATAACATAATGTATTATGATTTCTCTCGTTTTCTTTATTAAAGTAAAGAATTTTGCACTGATTATTTTTATATTATATGCAATATGGCTTGTTTCTGTGATATAAATACAAACAATAAAACAAAAATATGCAACCCTCCCCCAAATAAGCAAATCTTTTAAAAAAAAGAATCACAAGGGCAAAAGCAAATTAAGAGTCAGCAAATAAGACTATGGCCCTTTTCTCATGGCATTTGCCATGTGAAAGGGCCTCCGGAGTGTTGCACAATTGCAAGGAGCGTTTCAGACGAAGTCCTCACAATCGTGCAATGCCGCCGGGGCCCACAGGTGCCGATCGCGCACTATTTCATTTTCGGCTTGTAGCCGAAAATGCTGCAATGATCACACATCGCTCCAGGGCACCACATGCACTTACTGTGCGTGTGGAGCCTCCGGAGCAGGAAAATGCCCAGCTGCGCTGTGTAAGGAAGGAAGAGGCAGAGCTCTCATGTTGCCTGCTGGCCGGCAGGCAGCAGCTGCGGAGCTGAAGCAGTGGGGATGCAAGAGCTTCTTCCAAGAGGGTGTTTGCGTGATCCCCTTGCGCCAGCACCAAGAAAAGGTAAGCTGCGGAAGGGGCCTATATTATAATTAACATTGTTAAAACAGAAAACAAAGCCTACTTCCAATATTCACGCAAATGCAACAGAAGCTTGCTTTCCATCCTCTCCAAAAAAATTGTCTTCAAAGAATTTTCCAGCCTTACTTACAAGTGCCCAGGGAATTACAGCTGAGAGAGGAATCACTCCCACTGCCCCCCCCCATTCAACTGATGGGAATAGTTCTATGAGTTTAAGCATGCCATTAAGTCCAAGAGATTTTACATCTACAGTAATGCACAACTAGAGAACATACCTGTTTGTTTGTTTGTCTGTTTTGCTTAAATTTCATTGTTAGTCAAGATGACCACAATGCTTCAACATCTTTTTTCTAATATGTTTCTTTAGCTGTCCTGAATGATGTTCAATAAGGATTCCAGTGTTCATAAGTACTTGTTTTGTTGTACAGATATCTACTGTTTGCAATACTTGAACAGGTCACAAATTCTGCATCACATACCTGAGAAATTCTTATTTGACTCTTAATGTAAAACAAGGGTCTGCACATGTCAAGTTTGAAGTTTGAAATGAGAATGTTTATAAATATTCCATGACATCAGAGCAGGTCAGTACATAACCAGGGTGAGGTCACTTCTGGGGTACCCTAAAAGGTTTTCTACAGAAAAGTATGATAGACTCATAGAGTTAGAAGAGACCACAAAGGCCATCTAGTCCAACCCCCATTCTGCCATGCAGGAATACACATCAAAACATTCTCAACAGATGGCCATCCAGCCTCTGTTTAAAAACCTCCAAAGAAGGAGACACCAACACATTCTGAAGCAGTGTATTCCACTGTCAGACTGCTGTTACCATCAGGAAGTTCTTGCTAATGTTTAGGTGAAATCTAATTCCTGTAGTTAGAAGCCATTGCTCCATGTCAGTTTCTGGAGCATCAGAAAACAAGCTTGCTCCATCTTCCGTGTGACATCCCTTCAAATATTTAAACATCTCACCTTCTCATCTTCTTTTCTGCAGGCTAAACATACCTAGTTACCTAAGTCACTCCTCATGGGGCATGGTTTCATTTGACCATTTTGGTCACCCTCCTCTGGACATGTTCCATATTATCAATATTCTTCTTGAACTGTGGTGCCCAGAACCAGAGGAAGTGAAAAGTGACAGAGGGCAAAATTATGTTGGGTAGCTGGTGGACTCCTTAAAGATTTAACAGTGGGAACAGTGGACTTTGGCTGTCTTTTAGAATGTCTGCACAGTTTAAACATGCTAAAACAGTGTTAGAGTGTTTAAACACCCTAAAAGAGTGCTCAGCCTGTAAAACTGTAAATAATGCAAGTGTGACAAAGAGCGAACAAGCTTCCTGCAACTTGTTTCTAAATTAAACCAAACATGGATAAGTGCAGAACCTATGGAACTTTTAAGCATGAAAATCTGGTGAGAGTATAACAATATAATTGTAATAACTGTGACACACAATAAGACTTTAGAAATAGCAAGGCCCTTGCAACATTCATTAAAGGCACCCCATTTGAACTTTGCCCTTCAAATCAATTTCAGTTATATTGGAAACAGGCAATTAGTGACACATCTAAGCAATTTATCAACACAAGGTTGTCAAAATCATGTCCTATCTTGGTCCATTGCAGTCACTGGCATCTGGAATATGGCTGTTTGCCCCTGTGTAACACTTTGCACATTAGAGCTTTGAAATCTGGCAATCATCAAATGGATCTGGAAGTTGTCAGATTCAAACTGTGATTTGTTCCATCTCTTTAATTTCTCATATGTTCCACAGTAGTATCTCAGCTGAAAGGCTTTCTCCCACCCCCACCCTCCCGAGACACTGCATGATGTTGCAGTTTTAAGAGGCTGCTGTTAACATTTTTAAAGCATCTCTTTTATGAGACATAACAGTGTTGTGCGCGCGCACGCGCACACACACACACGCGTCAATCATTTTGCTTTTGACTTTTAAGATCATCAGTTATGCCACATTTTGTGGACGACAACTTGGAACTGGAGTTCACTCTGACTCTCAAAAGGTTTTTCCCCTGCTCAAATGACAGAAAATACAAAATTAATAAATTATAGGGGCCATCTAATAAAATCTACTAGTCCCACCTATTAACTCATAGCCTATTAACTCACTGCCTCCTGAAAACTTGGTGGGGGCAAAGAAAAAACAGGCCACTCTTGACCTTCCTCAAATACTGTTGCCCCACTGCCCTCTAGCAATAATGCTGGACATAAGCTGACTGCTTTTTAATGTGTTGTTGACCATTGTCAACAACCATTGTTCTCAGTTGGAAGAACAATATTGGGCACAGAGTGGGAACCCCACCACAACATGTATCTGGGGGGTGACAAATGTGTAGCCCTCTAGATGTTGTTGTACTATAGCTCCCATCAGCTCTAACTAGCATAGCAAATAGTTCCACAATGTCTGCAGGCTCATACATTCTCCACCCATGATATACATAATCATTGTGGATTTCTGCATTCTCCTTGTCTGCAGCTATGACAATAGGGAAATCCACCACTGGAGTCAGTCTCCCTCAGTGATTTATTGTTCAGGGAATGGGAACTTTTATAGGGGTGTAGGGAGCCTATTTTTCAAGAGGGGCAACCACATATCTTGAGGCATGGCCAAAAGGGAAGGGCAGAGCTTAGCATACCTTTATAAATTTAAAGAAATTCACCTAATAGAGAAAATAACCTACTTTTCAATTTGTATCATGGGTGACATCCTGTTCATCTACTATATAAAAGTCAATGTTTGTCTGTAAGCCTGTGAGTTTGTTTTTCTGCATTAGGCAGGCGAAGACCTCATGTGATTGGCTGTGTGAGGCGAGAAGACCTCATATGATTGGCTGGCTGTGAGGATTCTATGGAATTCTGGGGTTGGCAGTTCAGGGAGGTGCCTTTAGAATACTCAGCCAGAGAGCTCTTGGTCATCAGGCCGGTTGCTACAATAAGGATGCCAGAAAACAGCTGGGAGGCATCTGTGAGAAAAATTAAAGTGACCTACACAACATAGTTACAATGTCTTCTCGTCTCACACATTAGATTGTACAGATTCCATATGTGAGGAACCTTAAAGCTGAAATTCCAAACAAAAATTGCTTTCAGAAAAATGTAAAGCTATTGCACAAATTCAACAGAAAGCAAAAAAATCAAAGGTACTGCAGTACATCAACATTGCCAGAGAACACAGATTGGATTGGGGATTATGGGGAAAAGTTACAGGTATTGTAACAGGCTGGTTGCTATGGAGATGATGCCTAGCAGCAAGGAGGAGGACAGTGCATTTCCACAGGAACCCAACCTCTGTATGTTAACAACTATAAACACAGATTGGATTGGGGAATATGGGAAAAGTTACAGGTACTGGAGAAGACAGTTGAGTGAATTCTTAAGAGGAAAAAAAATAAATTTACCCAGGTAACGCTGGGTAAATACGCTAGTGAATTATAATAGCGTAAGACTGGTTGACACCATCACAATTCATTTTTATGGTCTTTACACAGGTCAGAAGATGATCATAAGTCCTGGGCCATTTCCACACTATACTGTTATAGTGCTATTATTCCACTTTCAACCTCCTATGGAATCCTGGGGTTTGCGGTCTAGGGAGGGGCCTTTAGAATTCTCAGCCAGAGAGCTCTTGAGTCTCAGTAAACTAAAAACCCTAGAATTCCACGGGATGTTGAAAGTGGAATAACAGCACTATAACAGTGTAGTGCAGAAATGGCCCTAAACGGGCTTGTAGATGCCTGTTGCAGTATATCCAGCTACTGGAAAAGCGCAGGATACTTCCCCATTCATTCCTCTGGTCTCCCACAACACAGAAATGGCTGTCTTGAAGGAGGTCTGCACTGTTTAAAATGTAGGTTTTGAGGGTACACAGTTGTAGTTATGTCTCCATAGCTATCTCTTCTAATGCCAAATCTCAGTCTTTACTTTTGATATTCAAATTTCATTATTAATAAATAAAACCTCCCCACATCCTTAATTGCTAAATTTGTATCTATAGGAAAATGAACATTCAATGTATTTAAATTCACTTTAATTAATATGATTTTAATGTTTATATACAGACACTAAATGTATTTAAATTGACTTAATATTAATTATTATTAATAACAGAAGAGAGGGAACCATTCTTCTATATGGCTCCTGAAGTGTCTAGGTTCCAAGAACATGAAGTCTCTGGTTTACTATCTGTTACAAGAAACTGACGGGGAAAAAATGAATATGTGACATGGACAATTCGGTCAAAGAAAGAAGCTCTCACAGAGGGAGTCAGTGTAGTATAATAGTTAAGGCATGGTACTGGGAACTATGACATCCAGGTTCATGTCTCCCTAGTGAGCCATAAAAACTCACTGGATTACCTTGGTCCAGTCACTCTCTCTCTCTCTCTCTCTCCCTCTCTCTTAGCCTGAACTTTCTCATCACGGAGTTGTTGTGAGGATAAGCTGGATAGTTGCCTTGAGCTCTTTGTAAGGACACCAAGGCCCTTTTCACATGCGGGCGGGGAAACGGGCAGGTCCACGCGGAAACGGGGCTTACTTTTATTCCGTCACCGCGTGGAGCAGCCCGTTTCGCCACTCCACACTCGGCGGCGTCCGTGGCGTCCACTGCGTCCAGCAGCACCCAAAATGGCGGCTTCTGACTGACGGAGGCTCTCCGCCAGTCGGAGAAGCTCACCAGCTGGAAATCCCGCCCCCCGCACGATCTGCAGGCACGCCCTTGCGCACACCTGCAGATCTATACCGGCGCTGCGATGGGGCTGGACAGGGCTGCAGGCCCCGTGCCTTTTAAAACCCACAGGACAAGTGGTTTTTCAAAAGCACGGGCGGCGCCTCTTCCGGTCGCCCCTGCGCGGATTGGGGTGTGGATTTACTCTAAAGTAATCCACCCCAATCCAAGTTACGGTGTAGACGACCTCCGTGGAGGTTGCTCTACACCGTTTTTTTAGCCCCATGTGAAAAGGGTTACCTAATATAATATATGGAAAAATAAAGGTGTCATGAAGGAGACCATGAAAAATGAGCATGACTCTGACAGCAAGTAAGATTATGACTTTTCCCCAGATCTTCTGAGGTAAGATCTGTGCCTATTTCCTCATCTGCTAAAGAATGAGAATTCATGGAATGAGGTGACCACATAAGTTACTCTGGCAACAGCAAAGGTTCCTTTCTGGAGGCAAATTGTGTTTCCAGAAGGGGAATTATTCCAGGAACAAGAAAAAGCAGGAAAGGTTCTCCCTCAAACTCTCCCTCTCCAATTCATCCAATCCTGTTGCTATTCAGCAATTCCTATACCTATTTTAACCTTTGTTTGAGAAATCTACCCATTAACTGTACTCATGCCATTAACATCACATGGGATTTGTCCCAGAAGGTAGGGTATTTTCAAGAAAAAAATAATGTGTTGAAATGAATGAACAGCAGTCACCTTCGTATATTTGCCAGACAACCAGTATCCTTGACAGACAGCCTTATAGCCTATGCTTAAAACAGCTCCATTAAAGGAGAGCCAACACCAGAAGGCTGCCTGTTCTACTATTATCTTTTCTGTGAGAGGCTTCCACAAAGCAAAAATCTGCTTGCTTGCAATTTCCACCCATTGGTTATAGCTCTGTCCCCCTGAGCAAAGGACAACTAATATGTTCCATCTTCCCTAGCTTGTGAAAACTATCCATTTATTTCTAGTACCTAGCTTCTACTTCTGTATCTAGACTGAATCAATGGAAGTATAGTGCTTAGGTCAAGGGAAATAACACTACCTCTCTTTTTTGCTTTGGCCAGACCTCACCTGGAATACTGTGTCCAGTTCTGTCACCACAATTCAAGAAGGCTGGAACATTTCTGGAGAAGGGCAACCAAAATGGTAAATAGCCTGGAAACCATGCCCTAAAAGGAACGGCTTAGGTAACTGGGTATGTTTAGCCTGGAAAAGAAAAGGTTAAGCGGTGACATGATAGTCATGTTTAAATATCTCATGGGATGTCATGTGGAAGATGGGGCAAACTTGTTTTCTACCTCTCCAGAGACTAGGGCCATTTCTGCACTACACTGTTATAATGCTATTATTCTGCTTTCAACACCTTATGGAATCCTGGGATCTGCAGTTGAGGGAGGGACATTTAGAATTCTCAGCCAGAGAGCTTTTTGGCCTCAGTAAACTACAAACCCCAGAAGTCCACAGGACGTTAAAAGTGGAATAGTAGTGCGGAAATGGCCTAGGACCATGCCTTCCAACTACAGGAAAAGAAATTCCACCTAAACCTTAGCAAGAACTTCCTGATGGTAAGAGCTGTTCAACAGTGGAATATGCTGCCTCAGAATCTGGTGTAGTCTCTTTCTTTGGAGGTTTTTAAACAAATGCTGGATGGTCATCTGTCAGGAATATTTTGATGTGTATCCCTGCTTGGCAGAGAGTTGGACTAGATGGCCCTTGTGGTCTCTTCCAGCTCTGTGAACCTATGGTTCTATGTTCTAATTAATTCATTAATAAAGATATAATTCTTATCTGAGTTTCTTCTTAGTGTGAGAAATTTTATCATTTTTCTTCCTACTAAGTGAAAGTCTTTGAAAGCCACACAGTTTTCAGAGCCTATTCACAATTCAAGACCTGTTTTGCACCAGAAACATCTTTTTCCTGTACCCTGTTTCATGTGCAGAAATGCTCTCCTTGTACATGATCCAAGGTGGCAGAATTAAAGATATTATGAATGGACACTAGAAAGAATTCAGCTTGTGCAGCAGGATGTGTCTTCACCAGAGCTCAATGTACTTCTGCCTATTTGTAATCTATCTGGCATGTGGGTGTGTGTATGTGCCTTCCACCTACTAACTGTATTCATGCCATTAACATTAACATTTGTCACAGAAGCTAGGATATTTTCAAGAAAAAAAAATACTGTGTTGAACTGAATCATCATCAGTCACCTTCATATACTTGCTAGACAACCAGTATCCCTGACAGATAGCCTTCCAGCCTGTGCTTACAACAGCTCCAGTAAGAAGAACCCACCACACCCCAAGGCTATCTGTTTTACTGCTGATTATCTTTTCCGTGAAGAGGTTTCCACTAAGACAAAAATCTGCTTACCTGCAATTTCCACCCATTGGTTATTATTCTGTCCCCCTGAGCAAGAGACGAGAAGTATAGCCCATCTTCCCTGCATTGTGAAAACTATCCATTTATTCCTACCTAGCTTCTGCTTCATACTCTAATTCATTTGTTACTAAGGATGCAATTCTTCACTAAGTTTCTTCTTAACATGAGAAATTTTAGCAGTTTTCTTTCTGCTGCAAGAAGGTCTTTGTAAACCAGTGGTTGGAGCCTATTCACAATTCAGGACCCATTCTGAACAACATTTGTGTGTAGTTGTTTTGTACAGAAAATAGCTGTGTTTCCTGTGCAAAAAATGCTGTTTGCTAGGAAAAGCAACCATATGCAAATTTGGGGGAGAACAAGTCCCCAGTAACAGCATTTTCTGTGCAGCAAGTAGCTTTTTCTACATAAAATATTATTTTCTACACTGAAAAAATCCTTATTTGGGAATGCTTCTCCTGCTTCATTTGGACTCAGTGTGTGTGTATGCACCTTCAAGTCACCTGTCAACTTATGGTGACCCCATGAATTTCATAAGGTTTTGTTAGGCATAGAATACCTTGCCTAAGAGATGATTTTGCCAGTTCTTTCCTCTGCAATATACCCTACAACACCTAGTATTCATTGGCAGTCTCCCATCTAAGTATTAACAACACTGACGCTGCTTAGCTTCCAAGCTCAGACTGGATCTGGTGTCTTCTTTCTGTCAGACTTCTGTGCAATAAACAGACCCACAGTTATATCAACAAAGTGGAGAGAGGTAGGGTTTTGTTTTGTTTTTTTTTACATTGTGGTTGTAATTTGAATCAGCATGATCTAGTGGTTTAAATTTTGGACTAGGACTCAGGAGAACAGAATTGAAATCTCCACACAATCATGTGCAAACCCACTGAGTGACCTTGGGCAAGTCACACACTCTCGGCCTTTAGAATAAGGCAATGGCATACGACATCCAAATAAATCTTGCCAAGAAAACCATAAAATAGGGTTGCCGTAAGTCAGAGTCAACTTGAATGCACATAACAAACCAAACTGTAGTATAACAAGTAAGGCTGCCAAAGCAAAAACCAGAGAGGTCTCCTCTACATTTCAACATTAGTTTAAAAAGGGAATTTCAGCAGGTGCTGCTTGTTACTTGGTTGTGTGACGAGCAATCTCTGCTAAAATTCCTTCTTCTGCATAACCATAAAAATATAGAAACCCTCTCCAGTTTTCAGTCTGGCATCACTAAACAATGAATAATTTTTTGGTTAATTGCTTTTCCATTTCCATTACACTGATCAAGTGTATCTTGGAGTCTTTGTGGGGGGACTAGGAAGCTAAAGGTAACTAATTTTAGTTATTGACAAAAATTGGAGATCAAGTATTAAATTTAAAAGCAATATTTAGATCTCTATAAGCCAACAGGTGACTTGGAGGCACTTGCACACACATTGCTCTACCAGTAACTAGGTGGGGGTGGCTTGAAATAGTAACTTCAACTAGTAATTTTAAAGAAACCGCCCAGGTTTAAATTCTAATCTCCTGCAGTGTTCCAGACTGAAGGGAACATTGCAAGGGGTGCTGTTGTGGGGAGCAGGGATTGTAAGGGGCGATAATGATGAACCCCTCAGACTCCCAGCTGAGTCCCCAGCCAGTCAACAGATCCTGGCTGCTGGTATAGTTATGCAACCCACAAAACTCTGGAAGTAAATAGATAAATCCCACGACCACCACCACGGTCACCAGGGCGAGCCGCAGCTGCTGCCAAGTCATCTATTTTAGGCAAAAAGGAGACATGAGCAGAAAGAAGCAAAATATTTGTGAAATGATTTAAACAAAACAGGAGAAGAGGAGTAAATCCAAGGAACTGCTGGCCTCACTACCATCCGCTCGCCACCCCTCTTCCTCCACTATGATGTACTGTGGGTCGTTTCTGGGAGAAGGAAGGCAAAGATCGATTCCTGGCAATATCTGACGTACCTCTGTGTAATAAACTGTCCCACAATTATATGAACAAGGTGGTGGAGAGAACTGAGGGGATTTTTCCCCCTCTCCCCCAACCCCCCGGTCTCCAAATAAACTGAATTTGTATCATCCTGTCAGGCCTGGTTCAATATTATGATACTGGAGTGTCTCTCGCGCTTATTCCTACAGGACAGTGGACTTATTTTCTTATCAAACCCTACGGCGGGCGTCGAGGCGGCGGAGACATTTGCCTTTGTTTTTCTCCTTCAGCCCAGCCAGCTCCTTAGTATGCCGGGCCAGCCATTCTCCCGCCCAGCTTTCCTTTCTTCGTGTATTTTCTTTGCCAGGGTGGGTGGTTTGTGGGTGGTGGTGGGGAAGCACACCAGGGAGAGAAAGTTACGGCTCTTCCCTCAGCCCCACCCAGCAAAATGTCTAACGCCTGTTCGAAAAGATGGCATTTTAATTACTACACCGCATCAGCCTACACACAAAACACACACAGAACTGCGGCCGGCGGCGGGGGGGGGAATCTCTCTCCTCCTCCTCTTTCCTGGAAAGAATATGTCTCCCATCTATTTCTTTTCTCTCTCTCTCTCCTCCTCCTCCTCCTCCCTGCCCCCCGCGCCCCTCTCTTTCCCCTCGCTTGCCGGCTACTCGTTTATGCAACCTAGAGAACCCGGGTTGATTGGAAAGGTCTCTCTCCCGGATAACAACAATTCAATGTGCCTTGACATTTTAATAGCCTGCAGACGTAGTGAACACAATCGAGCTGAGCAGTGAAGCAAAAATCATTAGATAAGCAAGATAATCTAAACGAAAAATCAGCCTTGACCCGATCCTCTACTTCTGGGGGCATCTTGCAGGACGCACCACTAGGCGGCCGTAAGCTTGCTTAAGCCAGGCTTTGATCAGGAAGGGGGCTGTGCCACCCACCTCCTCTGCCAGACTGCCCAGGGGGAGCCAGGGTTTATTCATTTACAGAGAGAGGAAAGAAACTTCTGGGGCCCTACTTACCACCCCCTGATTAGTACTCAGAAGAGAGGCCACCAGCCAGGTGTTGTAGGCTATATTTTGGAGAAAGGAACTGGCAAAACCACTTCTGAACATCCTTTGCCTGAGAAAACCCTATGAAATTCATGGGCTCATCACAAGTCAGTAGGCAACTTGAAGGACTGTGCAGACTTGTACACATGGCCAACTTAATCTGAGGTGTTGTTTAAACCAGGGGTGAGGCCTGGAGTCTATTTGCACAGCTTGTGCGAGGGATTACAAATGTTCCTGGTACGCTGGACTTGATTCCCATTCTTCCTGCCTTGGGACCACGTTGGCTGAGGCAGATGGAAACAGGGGCCCTTTCTGCACAGCATTTGCCATGTGAAAAGGCATCTGGAGCGTTGCACAATTGTGCAGAGCAATCTGCATGACACACTCACAATTGTGTGATGCTCCAGGGGCCGGCAGGTGCAGATCGCACACCTTTTCATTTTCGGCTGGAATTTGAAAATGGTGCGCGATTGCGCATTGCTCCCGGGCCCCGTGTGCACTTACCTGGCGTACGGAGCCTCCGGAGCCATGCCAGTCACACTTCCTGCCTCAGCGCAGCCTGGGAAACTCCCAGGCTACACTGCAGAAGGAAGAGGTGGGGCTTCTGTGTGAGCAGGCAGCTTGTGCAGAGCTGAAGCAGCAGGGATGTGAGAGCATCTTGCTGGAGGCTGCCCGCGTGATCCCCGCACCCCAGTGTCAGAAAAAGGTAAGGTGTGGAAAGGGCCAAGGTCTGACGAACACCAGATTTCCTCACTCAATCTAGGCTCCTTCGTAAAATGAGAGGTATAGTATCATAAAAAATATCTCTGAGCATGTGAAGAGTGCATTTCTCTCACCACAGGGCAGTAACCACATTCAATCCTCAAACTAGGATTAAAGGATAGGGTTTCAATGCTAAAGAATGTGCTCAAGAAGTATCCATCATTCTTAACCCATTGTATCCACTATGCATGCAAAATGTCTGTGGTTCAATTCCAGCCCTCTCCAGATTTTTTTTTTTCCAAAAAGAGGGAACCTCAATGTGTAAAGATCCCATGACTCTCATGAAGAGCTGTTCAGGGATTTGCTGAAAAGGCTCCTAAGTCAGTTAACAGACATCACCAGGTAGTCTTTCTTCCTCTTCTTCCTGTTCCTCTTTCTCTTCTCCTCCTCCTCCTCTCCTGCTCCCTCCCTTCCTCCCTCTGATGTGGGTGTGAGTGAGAGTATATGTTTTGGAAAGAAAACAACAGCAGGAAAACACAGAAGGATTAAAAGCAGGAGACCACAGAAATATTACCACATTGGCTGAGCCCCTGCAGAACCACAAATGTGGGTTGAATCTTAGAAGAGTTGCTGAAGAGCAGAAAAATATATGTACACATGTATATGCGCACACATGTCCTCACACCCAGTCATAGGCCCATGTCTGTCAGTTCAGTTCCTTGCCCCCCTGCCAGCTTTTTTTCCCACAGACACCTCTCCACCATGCTCACCTTCTCCGTAGGAGTGAGATGCTGACTTTGCAGGCTATTCACTTTATGAATACGACCCTCAGAGGAAAGAAAACCCTCTCACAAGCCCAGAACTATGTTATCATCGTTATTAAGGAACTTAAAAAGGAGCGAGGAAGAGAAGACACCGCTGGAATTGCAGGCTGATTGTGATTGATGTGTTCCTATTAGCTCCTCAGTGTTATCTCTCTGGATGGCAAGAACAGCCAGTGGCTTGTAACACAACAGATTACCTGCGTTTTCAGCCCTAGACGGATGTTTAAATAAAATATAGTCCCTTTTAGGGAGAAGCTCATTTTCTCACCGAGGCTCCCAGCCTATTTCATGTCAGCTCTGATTCGCTGTGGCTCTCCTCAGTAAACATGTCTTATCATTAATAATTCTTTACAAGCCCAATTTCAGGAAGTCTCTCTTCTTTGTCTGTGTGCCTGTGCATCTCTGTGCGCGTGTGTATGTGTGAGAGAGGGAGACAGAGTGTCTGTGTGTGTGTGTGTGTGTGTGTACCACATGTCTGTTGGTCTCTCTGCCGCATCTTGATATCAGTTTGGGAGCCCAAGGTGCTTTCTTTCAGAATTTCACCTGCCTTGCCAAAAATGATTGATTACCCCTTGCAGACTGGGTGTCCAGCTATGCCCAACAAATGACTTTGGCCCCTAACAGCAGGCCTTGGCCAGATAGAAATCAATATTTCACCATTAAAATCTATCAGAGAAGAGTTAAGGCACCATCTGTCCTTGCCGCCTTTCCATGGTGTGTGAACATTAAATCCGACACTTGTAGTACATGAGTAATCAATATATAGTAGTTCACAGATCATTTGTGGTCCCCTTTTAGCAGTGATGGATGCTTGGAATAGTAGTGATTCATTTTGTCACACCATTAAACAAGATTCTGTCCAGTTCCTTCCCGATTTCATTTAGAGGATCATTCTTCACAGTTCATATGAGAGGAACGGTTTTACCAATCTGCCTCCATTTCAATAAGTCACTTTATAGAGATTTTGTGTCCTGCAGACTGTAAAAATTCTGGAGAGATAGTACAAACATACCTCTAAAACTATTCACTGCATGACATATGCATAAAGTGTGAAAAACTGAATGTAAATATGTTTACCTCTTTATCTACAAATATTGGTTTTAACTCTCCCAGTGCCGAGAGAGGCTTAAGGAAACACAGAATCAAATACTAGAGGAATATTTTGAAAGCAGGGATGGCAAGATGATTAAAATAACGATGAAAATAACTGTCAATTCAATTACATAGATTTATGGATGGCCTTTTCTTAATCACTAAAGTCAAGTAATAGCATTTGTGTTTGTTTCTTTTGGCATTTTGGGTTCTTGTAATTACTATAAATGGATTTTCATGGACTATTTTAAACTTGCAGGCATGTAAACAATATTTATTTACATAATGATTTGGATTTTGAACCTTTCCCATGCAGAAGGCTCAAGACAGGTTGAATGATGAAAATACATCAACCAAAAAACAGATGCAAGACCATGATTATTAAAATCTCAGCTGATTATAAACTTCACTTCAATGAACAGGCTACAGCTTATAAATGTTCTTCTTAGTGCCAATAAGAGGAAATGTAAGACTTGAAGAGTTATTTTGTAGCCAAGGAGAAGCTTCAACTTGTGAAAGCACTCTCTAGGGCAGTTCAACATAAACTACTCATTTCAATGTGGAATAATTATCGCACAAGGATTTTACCAATATTAATCTCATATTCTTTAGTAAGGCATTCATTTGCTCCTCATATGGAAATCACAGCTCATATATTATATCACACATGTACATTTATGTTAGGGAGATGAAAGCTAGAAAGCTAAAAGCTACAACCCTGAAACTTGGACTTGGACTCAAGTTTCTCCACATACCTCATTCAAAGATCACCATCTTCAAATTACTGAATGTCATTTATTTCAGTGGGGCTATTTTTAAAGAAGAGTTGGCATGGTGTTAAAGGTTTGAACATTGGACTGGAACACTAGGAAGCCAGGTTTGATTCCCCACTCCACTATGGAACCCACAGGGTGACCTTGGGCAAGTCACACTCTCTCAGCCTCTGAGAAGGGCAAAGACAAACTCACTGTGAACAAATTCTGCCAAGAAACCCTTGTAAAAAGTTTGTGTTAGGGTTGCCATAAGCCAGAAATGACTTGAAGGCACACAACAATAAGTTTTTTGAACTGAGAGCAAACTTGGTATAGTAGTTTGAGTGTTGGACTAGGACTACAGGAGACCAGGATTCAAATCCCTACATAGCCATGGAAAGGTACTGGATGACCTTGGACAGGTCACACTGTCTTAACCTAAGAGGAATTCATTAACAAGCCTTCTCTGAATTAATCATGCAAGAAAACCTTATGATAGGGTCACCATAAGTTAGAGTCAGCTTGAAGGAAATTTGGGAAAGAGAGAGAAACAGTTTGAGGATTGCAAGCAAAGACTGCATCCATAACAAGATTTTACTGGTTCCTATGCACCAAGTCAAACTCTGGCCTTGTTATAGCACTGTGCACCCCCAATGATTGGCATGGTTTAATTGGCAAATAATATTAGATTGGCACTATATTAATTGCAGTTGATATAAATGATACCTGAGGTGATGGCAAGGTCATGCTGGAAGAGGCAAATTGCTGACTGTAAATGTGGCATAGCAAGGCAGGTCACCCACATCCACCTCTTAGGCAGGAGACCAAATCAGTTTTAGGATAATAGTGTGGCTGCTCTGAATACAATAGGTGTAAAACACCAAGCCAGATTCTCAGAGCTGAAATAGTGAAGTTTCCACCAAATTATGATTGTCTCAACTCTGGTCTCTGTACACCAGGACATTTCCTTGTTGTTTCCCCACCTCTCCACAATACTCAGCTATTACAGCAGTCATTATCCTCTTGTTATCTAAACGCTAAGACCATTAGCTCTGTCCAGACCTCATTCTTTGTGTTGCAACTCCTATTATCTGCTTAACTGGGAGTGCAAAATACAATCATACCTGCAAGATACTTTTCAGGTACAAATACTCCTGATCTTAGGCTTTCTAGTGCAGTCTCTCACCATTCTGAACACCACTCTGTCTGTCTGATTCTCAAACAAGAACTGTCCTTAGGTTCCTGCCTAAGCCACACTGCTGCTTTCTCCAGTTCTCTCTGGACTGGTAAATATTACTCAAATCCCCCAGTGTCCTCTATCCAACTTTCCTTCCTTTCCTTTGGTTAGTCCTTGTGTGAGTGTGTGAGTGTGACCTTTTGCATGCTTGTGTGACTCTTGTCAATAAAACACATTTTTAGGTTATGTTTTTACTCTCCAGCTGGTTTTTTCCTGTGTGATCTTGTAGACATTGGTAGGAAATACCTCGTTAAGTTATTCCTCTCTCGCAGACCTTCCGGCTTTGAGCTAATTATTCCCTACTTTCAAACAGAAGTAGTGGCATCGCAGGTTGGTCCTTGTGGCAGTCACGTTTGAGGGTGACAGCCTTACCAAACTTGCCTCTCCCTTCTCTCTTTTTACAGATCTTCCATCCATTTCAGAAGAGGCAGTCAAAATCTATACATATGAAATCATGGACACATGAATCAACTTCTCCTATGAAAATAAATGAGCATAGCCATTCCCAGTTTGGTTATGATGTTTTGAACTATAACTCCCATTTCCCACTCACTGGACATCCTGGATCAGCCCAGTAGGTGTTGTAATCCAAAATATCAGAAGGGCACTGTGTTGAATGAGGCTAGGTTAAGTCATATAACTCTCTGTTGTCTTGCTCACCAGTGAAAGATGGGAAGGGTTAGCCCAAAAGCAATCTTCACAGAAGTCTGGTAAGGTATATGTGTGTGTATTATTTATTTATCTATACTCCACCTTTCTCCCAATGATGGGATTCAAGGCAGCTAAGAACGTTAAAACAGAACAGATTAAAAGTTCCATGAAAATATAAAATTTTAAAAAGAATTAAATAGTGTATAAAGTTAAAACATTTACTTGTTTAAAATATTAATATTAAAAATATTAAATATCTTAAAAACATTAAAACTGTATCACCTTAAAAGCTGTACAGCATCACAAGGCCACATCCAGTCAATTTAGAGTGAGACTGTTGTACTTTGGACATATCAAGAGAAGACAATCACCATTTCCACACGACATTGCTATTCTGCAATAGTGAAAGGTTGCTGTCAGTTCAGGAGCTGCAAATCCACAAGACATCATTGCTATCCAATTGCCAGCCCATCCCCAAGCATCACTGAAATGCCATATTTCACTTCTGGAAAAAGTCTGTTTTGTGCTGCCTTTACTGCTTCAATCCCATCAGCTGGCTCACTATGGAAATATTATAGCACTTGATAGCGCCTCCAGAAAATGGCAAATCCAGCAGTGGACAGGCTGTGAGCATTCCCAGCTCATCCCTCCCTCACTCCTGTCCCTGCCCAAGAACAGACAGGGCACTGCCATTTTATGGCTCCATGCGGCAAACATGGGAAGAGAAGCAGAGAGAACATAGCACATCATGGTAAGTATTTAACCGAGGACCACTCCAGGGGCATTCTAATGTCCCCCATGAACATTTTTTTAAAGGTGCTGAGTGTTATTGCATGGAAACATTATAATATAACATTCCTCCTCAGGGATGCTCCCAAAGGGAGCATCGTTAGACAGGAAAAATGGCAAACCACCACCCAGATCATCTAAAGGACCTCCCTTCTCCTTCATCCCCCTATCGCTGTTTCAGGAGAACCTGAGGGGGATGCAGCATTGCCATCCGTTCCGGAAGCAACCAGGTCTAGAAGGTTCCTGGACTACAGCTGCCATGATCCTTCATCATTGCCTATGTTGGTTGGGGCTGATGAGACTTGCAGTCCAACCATACCTCCACACTCATGCATGTGATACTGTTGCAACCCCAATGTGTCCTTCCCTTCCGCAGGCATGTTCTTCCCTTCATTCGCACTGATCCTGGGTGTGCTAATGCTATTCAGGCTTATCCCATTTCCCACCCACCCCCCGCCAAACATTTTTTCCAGGACCTGGTTCATGCTCCAATTGGCTGCCCAGGGACTGGGCCTTCCTAGGCTGTTCTTTTGGTAATCTCCCACAGAGATCCACACAGATCCCAATCTCAACCTCACACTGTTCATGCTTTCCAACTGTTCTCAACCGCCTCAATAGCAATGACTGGTCTCCTTTCATTCCCACAGGTGACCAGGACCAGGATTCACTAGAAAAGACAATAACGCTTGGTAAGGTAGCAGGCAATAGGAAAAAAGGAAGAGAGCATTACAGATGGATAGATTCAATCAAGGAAGCCACAGCTCTGGTCTCCAGGGTCATAGTCCAACCCTCAAACCACTAGACCATGCTGGTTCTCAAAGGAAGAGAATATCAGCTAGTAAATACATAACCAAGTATAAAGTAGACTTATACTTGCATATTTTACCTGGCTAAGGAGAATACCTTGGTTAAGCTACTCCTTTTGTGACATAGCTCTAACTTTTTGTTATTTTTACTGTTATTTTCCTACCTTAACTATTGGCCTTATTACGCAGTGGAGGAAGAATACTGACAGGTTCAAGCACTGGCCCATGTTGTTGTGCCTATGCTGGTTGCATCAGATTGTGTTGATAAGGCGTGACAGTTGGTGGTGTCCATATCAATGGATGGTGATTCTCCCTTGAGTCTTAGTCCAAACGGCAAAGAGGCTGTCCAAGATGCTGAACCTATTTTCTGGACTGAGATCAGTATCCTTTAAAATCCAAACTAAACCTGGAACAGATTCACTGCCTGAGCAGATTCAGGAGGCAACAGCTCCCATTGGTGTTGGTGAGATGATGAGGCAGGTGGGAGGACAGAGTATTTTGTACCACAGACCAGTGTCTTGTAGAATTCAGATTTTTCAAAAATTAGAAATAAGTAAAAGTAACTATTTAATTCTTTTTAAGAAATGGACAATAAAAATTATTGTAAAAAGTTGCAACAGTAATTGTAATGAACTGCTTCTCAGGGCCTTGAAATTGCAAAATAGCTAACTACCATGAAAGGAATTAACTAAATACTTTTTAAAAAGTAAGTTCTCAAACTTTTCCTAAATTGGTGGCTCAAATAATTTTTAACATGCTGGTTTTATGGAGGGGATTTTTATGTTAGTTTCACTTTTTCCTGCATTTGATTTTTTTAAAGCCTTATTCCCCCCCCCATCCTATTTGTGAGTTGTGGTTAATCAGTCAAAAATAAACAAAAGAAAATTGACTCTCATGTTTACTAGCCAAATACAACAGGTACAGCTCGTCTCGGAATGGAAAGGACTATGCTTTACCTTCATGGGATATAGATATTAAAGAGAAGTAGCCTCTCAGGGGAAAAAAAGAGGTGGTAACTTAAGCTGAGTATTAAAATGGTTAAATGCTAAGAACTCAGACCCAGCCTTTTAAGAGCTAAGCACTGAGGCCATTCTGCACTACACTGTTATAGTGCTATTATTCCACTTTCAACATCCTGAGGAATCTTGGGGTTTGCAGTTTAGGGAGGGCCATTTAGATTTCTCAGCCAGAGAGCTCTTTGGCCCCAGTAAACTACAAACCACAGAATTCCACAGGATGTTGAAAGTGGAATAATAGCACTATAACAGTGCACTGCAGAAATAGCTTGAAAGTCTGGCCCTGGATGCACAAATTTGACAGTTTTGGTTTTTCACAGATTCATTTTTTTTAAAATCTAGTTTTCTCTGTCCCAAATAAGGGGGAAAAAGGAAAAATTGTTATCAAAAATGAATTGAAATCAATTTTTTTACTCACCTTGGCATACTCTGTCTAAATTTGGCCCAACGGTTTTCCAGGAACACCTAGTCTAAAATACTCTTTTAGTGTTTCCAGGGCAGGATTGTACATCTCTGTATGTGTTTCCCTTTGTATAAAGGAGCTTGCCGCATACTGTTGTATCTGGTCTGTGCCTTGCCTGATTTCTACACTGAATTCTTGTCAGTATTTCAGTTGTATCTGTCAGCACGCATCCCAAGTGCTTCTAGTTGAATTATCCACTTCTTTTATACTCATCCTCTGCTCTTCTTCAAATCTTCTGGTACTGTTACTTCTTGATGGGATCATATAGGTCATTTTTCATTCATTCAGCTTAAGTCCTGCTCTCCCCATTTCTTCCTGCAGTTGGTGAAACATATGTTTGATATCTCTTTTTTATTTGCCAAGAAGAGAAAATGGCATGACACAAGTGTTTAACAAATATATTGCCAGGAAGTGGAAGAGGGGAAAATGCCATGGAGGTACTACAAAACTTACTATAGTTGCTGCTGAAATATTCATGAGGGAACACACCTCATTAAATACACACACACACACACACACACACACACACAGAGCTGAAAGGCTTGCTCCTCAGGACTCCTTGACCCAAGTGAAATTGATTCCAAAAGCTCATTTTTATATGAGCTGAATTATTTTTCTGATTTTTTTTTTAATTCCTATTTGGTCTTTTCTGCAGCATGCAGGCCATTCTTTTGACTCCCAGACTGGGTATTTATCATAATGTATAATAGTATCTATATGATTATTGTGGTGAGAAGTATTGGGAAAGTGGAAAGAGATAACTGGAACTTGGAGAACAGATGGGGGAAAGGGATCTCTCTTAAAGGCAGTAATGTAGATGGACAGACAGGCTGTCCGATGTCTTTAGATAGACTACTGTTTCTTCACACTGCAGGTCTCTGCCTTACCAAAAACTGAAAGGTATATCAATGAATAATTCTTCATATTTTTCAGTGCCAGGGGATCATTATGTTGAGCTCACCTACAGACATGTTCCTCCAAATGTCCCCTTGTTCTCAAGTTCAGACATTGCCTCGTTAAAATAATGCGTTTTGAATGGCTTCCTAATTATGGGATGCTCTGTCCCAGGACATTTACCTGGTGCTAAGAAGGGATTCCTTTAGGCATTAGATTAAGACTTTTGTAATCTCCAGGTTTGCAAAACTTTCTATTATCTTAATTCAGAGATGGCTACAGGTTGAAGAGCCATTTTGGTATGTTCTTGACACTCCCAGTTGCTTTCTGGGGAACTTTGCTCATTTTTTTCTTCTGTTTCTCAGCTGGACATGGACACCCAAGAGCTTTTTAAAGCTAGAACTGGCTTCAGTTGAAGGTGATTTTCAGCTGAAGTATTTGAGGTTGTTGACAGTGGTTTGTGGAGATTTAGGGGCCCCAATTTAGGGACTGAGTCTGGGGGGCCCACATGATTCCCACCCCTGTTTTTAACCCTTATGATGTTTTGTCAGTTTCAGTTTCTGAAAAATGAAAATCTTCCCTTTGTGTTATATCTCTCATGCTAATCTCTTTATTGTAGTGGTTTTTAGGCCTTTGTATGATGTATAGGGAAAAGTTTTTATAGTGTTCCAGAAGCACAAATAAATAAATATATAAATAACCTGTTTGCAAATTGTTGGTGGGAGAGAGTGAATGATCCAACACAGATGAAATCATTGCCTTCGAGAGCTTTACTATTAAACTCTTGGTTACCAAAAAGGGTTTACAAAGCCAACATTACACATGCTTCTGAAGGACTCATAAACATATAGAAAATGCATATAGCTGAGAATTGCAGTGTTATCCATTTACAGCTAGACATGTATGTAAAGAGAGCCACTGTGTTATTGTGGTTGGACTATGATCCTGGAGACCAGGTTCAATTCCTTGCTCAGACATTGAACTCACTGGGTGTTCTGGGGAGCATCACACACTCTCAGCCCTTGTGACAGGTTCACCTTACGAAATGGCCTAAGGGTGCAGAACAAAAAAAATTGTGTAAAGTAATTAATCTTTCTCCAAAATGACAATATTATTGGACAGTGCCAAACAAACTTTCATAGACTTGCTCCAGGACATTTACATTTCCAGTATAGTACCTCTGTCTGCTTGCTTCTGTCCTGGCTTTACATCTGTTTGGTGTCCAGTTAACTGTTAGGATATATTGGATATAGGGGCTAAACTAAATGTGACATTAATTTTGTAATATAAAGTGTAGGAATCTGGGCTGCTAAAAGGTCAAATTAATGGGTCCTAGAGCAAATCAGTCCAGAATTCTCACAAGAAACCAAGATAACTGGACTGAAGCTACTATATATGTGATGTATCATGAGATGATGGCCAAAATCCTGTTGGAGAGTTATGAATACGTAAGCTAGAATTACATCTCCATAACTGATCGGCATTCATAATCCCTATGTACTCCCTTGTTTAAGGGATACACAGGGACTGTGAAAGTCCACCAATCCCTGCTTAGCAGAAAGTAGCTGCTGCAATTTATGGGGGTCCATTCTCCTATCATAGGAAAGCAGCTGACTGATATTACCACTATCACCCCTCACACAAACAATCTGTGTATGAAGGGGAATTGCAACAGGGACCTCATTTTGGCCTGTTACAAACGGAGATAACTCCCGGGAGTGAGTGGGAATGTCAGTCAGTTGCTTCCTGAGTGACAAAGAAATGGATTCCCATTGATTGCAGCAGCTGCTTCCCAGTAAGTGTGAATTGGGGCAGGGGGCGGATTGGGCTGGGATTCACTGCATAGTTGAGTAGCTATGGTGGATATGCATTCATTTGTGACTCTCCAACAGGAATCTGGCCAATATACCTCAGTGGAAAAGAAAATAATGCTCAGTAAATTGGAAGGCAGTAGGGAAAAAGAACAGCCACTCTAAAGGTGGATTGATTCAATCAAGGAAGCCACAGCTGTGAGTGTGCGAGGCCTGAGCAGGGCTGTTGATGACAAGGGCTCATGGAAGTTCCTCATTCATAGGATCACAAGTCAAAGTCAACATGGGAGCATGAGGAACACAGAAGGTGGGGAGGGTCAGTCTCACCCTCATTCTGCCATGATCCTGAAAAAAACACACCCTTCCAGGCTGTTTCCTGGGACACTACTTCTCACTGGTCCCAATACTGCTGCTCATGCAGCCCCTCCCAGCTGCTATATGCATTGCATTCACGCAACTAGCATGCCAGCTAGCATGGCCCATCCTAAATTAGAAGCCATGGCATCAGAGTTAAGGACCTATTCCCTTGATGAGACTGAAAAGACCACTTTATGCACAATCAGACTTACCAACTGGGTATGAATGGATGCATGTTCAGCTGGATGCATATAGAGCCCCCTTTCCAGGTTTCACATTCCAGGGGCAGAGAGCAGCATAACTTTCTCCTATGAACTTTTTAATATAACAAGCAGACTTGTTGTCTGCTGTTCCAGAGACTAGGACAAAAAGCAATGGATACAAACTACAGGAAAAGAGATTCCACCTGAACCTCAGGAAGAACTTCCTGATGGTCAGAGCTGTCTGGTAGTGGAATATGCTGCCTTGGAGTGTGGTGGAGTCTCCTTCTTTGGAAGTTTTTAAGCAGAGGCTGGATGGCCATCTGTTGGGAGTGCTTTCTTGTGGGTTCCTGCATGGCAGGGGGTTGGACTGGATGGTCCTTGTGGTCTCTTCCAACTCTATGATTCTATGATTCGCCAGAAATATAACCTCTAATAAACCAAGACACTTGATACTTGCTTCTTGCTTTCTAATCCAGACAAAGATGACAGCTGAAAAGAATATGAGGGTGATGAACAGATTAATCTTGCCTGGTTTATTTGTAGAGTTCATGTCTTTTTTTTTGCTCCCCTACACCACCATTTTCTGGCTTCTTTAAGAATTCACAAAGTTGCTGGATCAAATCAAAGGTCCAACTGATCCAGCGCCCCGCGCAACTATTATAGCAGATCTGTTCAACAAAAGTACATCTACAAAACGTACAAGCCAGGAACAAAGGTTCTGCATATCTCCTACTACTGACATCAGAAATGTCAGTAGTCAGAAGTGTATTGCAATGGTGGATGGTATCTCTAATGTCAGTGGGATGGTGAATCTGTTCTGCGTTTCAGGCCAGACTTTAAAGGACTAAAGACTTTAAATACATCCCAGATGCTGAAACTGTTTGGAGAATAGGGTCTAGTACCTTGGATAGCTCTTTTAAAGTCCAGAATAAACCCTAGGGAGGATTCAGTGCTCCACTGCCACAGGAGTCACCAGTCATCACCAGACTGTGTGGTGATCAATAGCCATCGCCAAGACTATTCCCCATTATATATAAGATGGTACTTCCCCAAAAGAGAGAAACCAGATGCACAGGCAGCATTCTTAAAAAATGGCTTCCTAGCCTACTACATTGCTCTCTTGCTTGTTGAAAACTGCACTGCTTCAGCAATAAGCCATAGGATTGGGCCACCTGTACTACAAGGTGATGTGGAAACAGCATTAAACCCTCTTCCTATTAAATATTTGGCAGGGAGTGCTACATTCAAACACTCACATAAGTCTTGAGAACAGATCCCTTTAATGAGTTTTGGTTACTAAACAGAATTGCCTGCTACTCCCCTTGCTGTAAATCTTCCTCCAGGTACAAAAGCTTGCTCGTGATGTTGGTGGGGGAGGTTGTAAGGTAACAAGACTAATCAGGACTTCACTGTGAAAGCAAATACATCCAATTAACAGCTATTAAAGAAGAATTTTATGGCACTATGCACAGTGAAGGCCATTATATCTAGTGGAAATTAATCTTAATTATTTGTACCCGTGTACATACATGCAGAGGGAAGCAACTCACATTAATCTACATTAAATGTAATACACTGTTGGTGTATTATCTATTCAGAGTCAGAATTGACTGCTGGGCCCTGCATACGTATCGACGGTGCTAAGCCAAGTAATTGAAGTGCAGCATGTTCCAAAGACACAATTTGTTCCATGCGTAATAAATCAACGGGCAGAATCTTTTACATAATTAAAAACAAAGGCAAAAACAATAAAATACAACCCTCTCTTTTCAGAAAGCTGAGAGGAGAAACAGATGTTATAAAGGTTTGTGATGCACTTTTAAGGAGCCCCTAAGCACTTATAAATCTGTGTTTCTCTGAGGTTTTTAATAGCAGCAATTAGGAAGGGGCAAACATTGCAATGCTGTACCATGTGGTTAATATTGCTCGCTCATGATAGCCAGGATTATAGGATTATCAGCTCAGAAGTTCCAGGGGGTTAGTTATGTTGTCTGCAAGACGAAAAGCTGTGGCACCAGAAACAACGAAGGAGGTGTTTCTTGCTTTAGATTCTCACCTAATGATCAGACACATGCACAAGCAGATGTTCAAGATTTCAGGAGCCTGGATAAATAGAAGATGCAATAAGCTCCAGCTGTTTCACTCTTCTGTTGCAGTGTTCAAGGACATTCTTCTTACCAGGAAGTATGCTTGGTGTTTACAGAAAGCAAAAAGCAAAATCCATTTTAATTGATTAATTCTTTGGGGGAATAGATTGCGATACAAGTAATATTCCCTGCCTTGCCCAGCACACACAGAGACACACATACATGCATATGCATGCACATATATGTGCATGCACACACACAAACACACACATACTTTTTAACCCCATATTTAAGATAATATATATCTAATCCTATAAATGAGAGCCAGTATGGTGTAGTCATTCAAGTGGTGTACTACAACCCTGGAGACCATGGAATCCCACTGGGTGACCCTGACCATGTGACACATTCTCAGCCCCAGAAAACCCCACAATAGGTTCACCTTAGGGTCACCATAAATTGGAAATGACTTGAGGGCACACAACGACAGTCCTTTAAGTGTGTGACTAAATTCTGCTTCGTGGCCACAGGGCATTCACCATCAAAATGCCATCAAAGAAGAGGTTTAAATCCTGACAAAGCAACCCAGAGTTCCATTGAGTCTCCCATTCTGTTTCCAACAATGACCAGCTACGTGCCTTTGAGAAGCTTACAAGAAAGTTAGGGTCCCAGCATCTTTCCATTGCTGTTTGTTTGCATAATAATTCTATAGGCTAATTTTGAACATCTCATTTAGCTCAGCATTCCCAACCTGCGGATGTTATGGACTTCAGTACCCACAATCCATCACTGTTGGCCAAGTTAGTTGGAGTTGATGGAAGCTGTGGTCTGAAAGTCAGGGTGGATGGGGACAGAAGAAGCCAAGTTATTTTGGCTCATGGAACATACAATTCTACAAGCCCCTCTTCCACTCATGTTTTGTTTCCTTTTCTATGGCAGGCAAAAGTGATTGCCTGAAGTGTTCCCATGTCAGTGGGCCAATAAATTTGCTCTGGCTTTTAGTCAGAGCATTAAAAGAGCTATCTAAGGTTCTGAACTCATGGGGTTCACTACCCCACTGACTGGGGCAGCCACCAGCCCCCATTGCTGCCTAACGGGAGGGATGGTCCTGAGTTCCAGGTTGAGGAGGGCTGTTTCAGTCATGATGGTTAATAACCATTGTTAGACCCATACTCCATCATTCTGGCTTAGACAGATTGATAGAAAATTGGTCTCTAGAAGCCAGCAGCCCTCTCTGTATCTTGGGTGGTAGGCACTACCATGAATCACTTGATGAATCCAGTGGCCTCAAAAACAGCAGCATTGCTCAGAACCCACTACTATACTTTTGTTGCTAATTGTATGTAAGGAGTACCTAATCCTCCAAGTCCCAATTTTCAGAGGACTCCAGTGTCTGGGCTATGCAAGAAAGCCTTGGATGCTGCTGTTCTAGTTTGCTTCTTTGTGCAATGCAAGGATTTTCAGGAGACGGAGGCAAGAACATTTTAGTGCCATATCTTAAGGGAATACTGCTGGTGCAACATGGCTCCCCCCCCAAAAAAAAAGCAGTTCCAAAATGTCTTCATGGCACACTGGATATAGAAGGTTTGCTGTAAAACAATTCTCCACTAAAGATGTTGTAGAGTATATTACCAACAGTTACAGCACTAATTTCCGTCATATGGGATTTATATTCTGGTGCGGATTATTTGAATTCTCTCTCATAAGGAGCTGTAGTATACTCACTTTCCTGAACTAAAGTATTAGAGGTCTCTAGCAGATAATTCCAAGCACCAGACCAAGCTGCAAGCCCTAGGAGTCATAAGAGGGAGCCCTGATAGTTAAAGTGGTATCGAACGGCTATATCTTTGTTGTGCAGTGTGTCTGTGGCCCTTTTCACACGGGGTTAAAAAAATGGTATAGAGCGACCTCTGACGGAGGTCGTCTATACCATAACGTGGATTGGGGCGGACTACTTTTATGTAGTTCCACACCCCAATCCATGCAGGGGCGACCGGAAGTGCCGGCGCCACATGCTTTTTGAAAACCACTTTTCAAGTGGTTTTTAAAAAGCGTGGGGCGTGCAGCCCCATCCAGCCCCGTTGCAGCACCCGTGTGGATTTGCAGGCACACACAAGTGCGCGCCTGCAGACCAGCCGGGGGGCGGGCTTCTGGCTGGCGAGCTTCTCCGATTGGCGGAGAGCCTCTGCCAGTCGAAAGCCGCCATTTTGGGCGCTGCCCAACACTGCGGAACGCCCGACGAGTGTGGAGCAGCGAACTCGTGCTGCTCCATGCTGCTACGGAGTAAGGTAAGCCCCGTTTTAGCGTGACTTCCCCTGTTTCTCCGCCCACATGTGAAAAGGGCCTGAGTGTCTGTGTGTAGTTCACATCTTTGCTGGTATCATGGATCAATAAATAGCACATGTCTGAGGTTCCTTTCTAGCCCTGTTCAAAATATAATTAAAGTTCTATTTTAAGAGAAATGTGTTTAGAAATGTCAGTCTTGGGAAACAATGGCTGGCACTATGCTAGTGACTTACAAAGAGACAAGTCCAACTCAATGCCTGCCTAAACTATTATTTTGGTTGTTATGGAAGCCAGCATTCTCTGCTATCTGCACAGCAACCAAACTCCTCTCCAAGTAATGCCTCACAAGCATTTAGTGCTTGTTGGAGAGTGGCAGAGTGGCAGAGTAGAGTCCAGCTTGGTTCCCATAGCTGGATGCAAAAGAATGAGATCATCCTCTGTGACATCTAGAGAACACAGCTCCCCCCCCAAACATTCCAGAGGACGTGCATCCAGCTATAAGATAATGGCTGGACGCTGCTCTCCCGCCTGACCTCACTCTCCACCAACCACTAAATGGTTGTGTTGGGGGACATGCAATGGCTTTAAATGGTGGGTTTCTGCAGGTGTGAGAGGAAGACGTGTTGTAATTCTACCTCCATGAACCTTTAAGTTATGACTCCTGATCCAGAATCTCAGCCACTATGTATTTGAATAGCCATTTCTTTGCAAATACTTTTTCTTTATAAAATCCCAGATTGATGGGAAAACATTTATGTACTCACTGGAGAGTGACACGGATCAGAAACAGGATAAGTAGGCTGCATGGTACATATAAGAAGATTGTACAGCATTCATACTAACCCATTGTATTCACATACATGTTTGAAGTGTTGTCAGGTAGGTCTGAAAAGGAGTTCTGCTCTCATTCTGTTGAATGTAGAACTCTCCAGCATCACTGGTGAACATGTTACATTACAACCAGGAATAGGAGGATCAGTCTGTTTTCAGGCCATTTCCACACTAGACTGTTATAGTGCTATTATTCCACTTGCAACATCCTATGGAGTCCTGGGGTTTTCAATAGCACTATAACAGTCTAGTGCAGAAATGGCCTCAGTCTATGTCGCTGTGGCCTACCATCATTCTGTTTTGTCTCTTCTCTTTCTTCAATCCATTTTGTCTTTCCTCTTCCTTCATTAAACTACTTCTACAAGGGGAAAAATCTGTGTGAAAATTCACACAGAAATACACATTTTTGAACATATTATTCAGCAACGTATTAATTTCTAAACATACTTCTCTCAAAACTTCCAAATTCTGCTGTCCATTTCTTCCCCTTTCTTTTCCCATTTCTTCCCAATCCCAACGCAGCTAAAAAAATCCTAGCTGGACAGAAAATGAGGAGGAAAAGGGGAGCGGTGTAGCCATAAAAAGATTTTGTAAAAAAGTGCTTCTTTGTCAGAGGCTTTGTTAACTGAAATATGCTTGTATAGCCTTAGCACCTGGTATTCTTTGGCAGTTCCCCTATCCAAATACTAACGAGGCCTGGCGCTGCTTAGCTTCCAGGATCTGGTGGGATCTCAGTTCCTGCATTCCTATCCCTAATTGCAGCCCATGGATTTTGTCCCACAGAACGTAATGGTGTGAACTGAAAACTGCATCACATCCTGTCAGCTATCCTTTATATCCCACCTTTTTCTCAATATGCGACCCAAGGTGGCTGAAAGGATAGGTTAAAAAAATGCAGCTAGAAAACATTATAATACAAAAATGAAAAAAACCACTCCTGTTTAAACAGTTTAAAAATATTTGAAATACTGCAATAATGATAAACTTAGAACATATGCCCATGCATGCATGCACACACATTCAAAGACCCCTCTGCAACAGTTAGCACTGTCTAAACAAAACGGCTTTTCCCTGCCAATGGAATGCGAACAGGAAGGAGGTTAAACTAGCCTGCTGTAAGAGGGAGTTCCACAGCCTGGGAGCAGCCACCAAGAACTCCCTCTTATGTGTCCCCACCAAATGTTCCTGTGATGGGGGGGGGACTGGGAGCAAGCCTGCCCCTGAGGATTTCAAAACCTGGGCTGTCTTACAGCAAGTGAATGCTATTCTCCAATTAAATATGATACTTGGGGGCATGAATGTTTCCCTCCGGGGTGTTTTGGTTCCCATTCTTTGCTTTGCACTTTGCTCACAGTAGCTGCAAGCAGTAATAAGATTGCACTTGCCAAAAGAGATAAAATCAGTCAGCCCCACTGATTTTAGTTTATCAGATTTGGACAGTACCAGCTTGAGGTTGGAGGGGCATCATATCTTTTCACCAAAAGAGCACAAACTTTAGAGCCTCCAAAAAGTGACAAGGGAATTTACCTTTCTATTATCCATTCACAAGGGTGTATACAAAGTGATTTTTGTTTTGTTTTATCAGGCATTTGATTGATGACTGAATTTTTTTTCCTGAGATGGCATTTTGAATTTGTGATAAGATTTCATTTCATTTGATTATTTCATTTACCTGCCAGCTTTCACCAGAGTGGGACCCAAGGTGGCTCCCAAAGAGAATCAATAAAGAAAACTTAACAATAGAATTTTAAAATAATTTTAAACCCTCACATTATAAAAATCATTTAAAAGACATATAAAAGGTTTTTTTTAAAAAAAAAAATACACATCCCAATAAGAAGCTTCCCTGCTTACAGATTAAAAGCCTGCTTAATCAAAAGGTCTTGGCCTGCTGGTGGAAGGAAAGCAGGAAAGGGGCCAGCGTAGCTTCCCTGCTTTTCTCCAAGGGAGGGACTTCCAGAGGGTGGGAGCAGCTACTGAGAAGGCTCTCTTTCATGTCCTTGCCAAGTGAGCCTGTGATGGTGGCTGGCTTCCCTCAAGGATCTTAAAACTCTGGCAAGTTCATATGGGGAGATATAGGACAAGCAAGCACCAAGACTACATCCACTGGTGTATATGTGTGTGTGTTCCTTCAAGTTGCTTGTCAGCTGGGACCCCATGAATTTCATAGAGTTTTCTTAGGCAAGGAATACTCAGAGGCAGTTATGCCAATTCCTTCCTCTGAAATATAACCTACAGTACCTGGCATATTTTGGAGGTCGCCCAGGGCTGACCTTGCTTAACTTCCAAGATCAGCTGGGATCTGGTTCCTTTAGGCTACTGCTGCATCCAAGTCACAGTGGATCTGAGTAATTTTTTCTGCAAGTTTCTGCCTTGAAAATTTTTCACAGTGGTTTGTCAAGTGGTCTTTGCTCTCTTCTTATGGGCCAGAGTATAAAATGCCCCTGACCACAGCTTTTCTGGACAGATACAACGATGGTAGAGAAGTATAATTTCTTTGTTGCCAGTATTGCCACATCGTAAGTCTTCCAATGAGCTCTAGCCTATGTTCAGTCGGACTCACTCCAAGTCTTCTGGCATTATGTCTCTAATCTCCATTTCACTTGTTTCATCACTGTCAGCATCCTAGTGAACCAGGGAGCTCACTTGGTTCTACTCCATCATAGGGAATGCTTAGGGACAATTGTGTCCACTGCCCTGGCCATTTCCCTATCCCAGAGATCAGTCGGGGCTTCAGCAGGGGCTTCAACCTTCCAAGGCAACAGGGCACTCTCCAAGAGCTGTCAGGAATCCATCTGGATACCTAAGTCTCCTGGGGCAGATCATCTTACCTGCCCCCACCCCTGCAGAAGATCTGAGTTCCAGTAAGTCTAAACCCCATCAGGTAGTGACCAATTCATGATGATGGAACTACAGAAAGTTCCTCTACACTCAGATTACCATTGTGCACAGAAAACCAGGTCCAGAGCATGTCCTATAGCACGGATAGCACCATGGATGGCCAAGCTGAGACAGGTGAGCTCTATAAACACATCAATGTTAGGCTCAGTCACTAGTGAGAGCAAACCTCTTCTTGCTTAAGGATTGCCCTGACTCCTCTTTCCTTCATTACATTTATATCCCATCATTCTTCCATTATGCAATATTCAAAGTGGCATGCATCAGATTTTCAGGTGTTTCCCCACTCAAGCACTGGCCAGAACCAGATTTGCTAAGCTTCTACAAAATGGCTGTATTACATGCTTACAGGCCATGCCCTACCCTTGTTTTGATTTATATATATATTGTTGCTGGGGGAGTTCTTACAATATGGAAATACATCCATTTATGTAAAGATGGCATTAGAGGTGCCATGTTTCTCACCAAGCATGCTGATATATTCCTGTGGGATAACAAAATTGACCATATTAAGTCAATCCAGGGCAAAGACATATCATTACAGCATGTTGGAAACTTGTTAAGATGACTAGGTCTCAGTGAATAAAGGAAAGGGAGCTTGCTGAACTCCCTGAAGTAAATGAAGTATACATGTGTAAAAATGCAATTATCTCCAGTTTTTCACAAGCATGTATGGTATGGTGGATATGTCTGCTCATGCAAAAATGAGCAATAAAGCCAGGTTATTTTGCTGTGTTGAAGAAATAACTATGGTTGTGTGAGCAAGGAAAAACAAACCACAGCTGGATTCAGCTGAAAATATCTCAATCCCATCAGATTAGTTTCAACAGAAATATTGCTGCAAGCAACTTTGTGAGGTACAAACCCTCTTGCTAAGTACCTTTATTTCCTTTAGATCCTCAGTCTGCTTTTTCTAAAACCTTTGAATTTATTGAACTTTAGTAAAAGCTAACAAATCATCATCATCATCATCATCATCATCATCATCATCATCATTCTACAAGTCATAAAGCCATATCAATAGTAATATTTATCATTTCTATAGCACTTTTGATTGTTTGAAGTGTTTCATGTTCTTTATTGTACAACCTTACTAAAGGGACAGAGAATGTGTGACTTTCCAGATATTGTGATTCTCCAATCATCAGCTTCTGTGGGATAGCCATGACTAAGACAGAAAGAATCTCAGGGCAGGGAGATACATACCCTAGACTGGACCTGAGTGGACTAGACAGGACCAGTTAATTTATGTAAGCTCAACTATATCTTCATGAACCTTGGGAACAGATTTCTTTCCAAAATGGAAATATAGTATTAATTGAAATAAAGATGCAAATCATGTTTAAATAGGAATTGTCAGAGTGTGGAAACAATGAAATGAACTGAGGCTTTACTCAAGAGCTTTTAAATTTGAATTCAGTAGGTAGCATTTTAGAGAAAGCAAAACTTTGAGTAAGATGGAGAACTTTGCCATTTATGGAAAGCAATGCACCCAATTCCAAGGGCACTACTGGGCCAGGAAAGCCTGTTTCGCAGGGCAAAGACATTGGAAAATAAAGGTTCCATTTCCTAGTTTGTATACTCGCTACAACACTGCAAAGCCAGTGTGAAAGTATATGAAGTTTTTCACTGCATGATTCCTACTGAAGAGTCAAACACGTAGTGTAAGGAGAGGTGACTCTGCTCATAAGGGTGTAGGAATAGCATAATACTAACCTTTAGTGTTCACTGAGGCTGTTCTACTATAGCCATCATTTTTTGAAAGCAGCAGCTATGATGTCTCCCTGTGAGGCTTGCCTCTACTGGATCCAAATTGAAAAGTACCTGAGTAAAGCCAATTGCACTGTGATTTGGAGGTTATTGTAATAGTTTCCAGCAGCCACCAAATGCACTTGTAGCAGGCACTTTTGAAATCAAGAATGCTCAAGAGGTATGGCTAGAGGTTGGGAGCCTAGAAAGCAGTAGGTTGTAATCAATCATAGAATAGAGAAGACAGGATGAATTAAGGAGGGAGAGACAATGTAATTGTACCAAGCTCAACTTATCAGCATAATCCATCAACTACCCACGCAGCTTTACCATTGACATGCTCTTAGTCTGGCACAACACATGCAACCATGTACAGATGTACAAAATTCTCCATAAATATGTTAATTGCAAGATTGATCCTGTAAGAGAATAAGTAAAGTCTGAATAGGGATGATAATATCAGAAGACAAGGAAGACTCATAATGGACATGGGTTCAATCAACCCTCCAGTTGTTGTTGGACTCGAACTCCCACAATCTTAGCCTATGACCAGACATGATGTAAATTATAGTCCCTTCATAATATTAAAAAGCCAGGTTCTTAAACACAGAATCACAGCTTTTAAATAAAGCCCTTTGTTTTTACCCCTTTATTAGTATCAAAACCAATACTGCAATCAAAAAGAAAAAAACAGAAAAAAGGGAAGAATGTTTTTGTTTGTTGGTTTATCACCTCACTTAATTATTCCAGAGGTAAGTACCTTGGCACTGACTAGATGGTTTGGACTACAGCTCTCAAAATCTCATCAGCATGGCCAGCATGATCAAAGATTGTAGAAGTTGTAGTACAAAACAGCTAGAGGGGTAGTTCTCAAACTTTGGTCTTTAAAGTATTTTGGACTTCATCTCCCAGCAGTGCCAGAGAGCTTGGACAGTGGTGAAGCATTTTGGGATCAAAGACTGTAAACCACTAAGTTAGAGATCCAGATGGCCTACTTACCAAGTTACTTGGAGGATGCTTCAGGCTTTAAAAGGCTCAAAGCATTCCTGGTTCTCCACTAGAATGATGTTTTTAGGAAGGTGAAATTACACTCATGTCCTGCTTGTGAGTTTCCCACAGGCAACTGCCAAAGGCTTATCTAGCCCAGTGAACTGATCCCAGTATGCCTCTTACATCCTGGAACAGTATAGTTGCTACCCCAAAATGTGGGAGACTCAGGGGTTCACTTGTGATGCCAGTACCTCCATATGACAGAGGAGAATTAATTAACTCAATATTAGGAGGCCTGGGAGAGTGGGGCAAGTTTACGAGATCTTTCCACCAATGTTTAGGGGTCATGCAGGAAAGAACCAGCCAGAGATTCCAAAATGCAAACCAAAAATGTGTTTTATTGAAAGATTCACGCATGCATGCAAAAGATCCAAGCACTCACACAAGAGCTAACCAAAGGGAGGAAAGTTGTGGATAGAGAAATTTTAGGATTTGGGCGATAATTACTGGTCCAGAGAGCAGTGAGGAAAAGCAGTGATGTGGCTGCTAAGGACAGTTCTTGTTCGGAAATCTGGTGACAGTGTAGTGTTTAGCAAGGCAAGAGACTGTACTGAATCACTCAAAACTGAGGGTTTTATACCCCAAAACTACTGTGTGGGTATGGGTGTGAATCACTCTCCCAGCCAAGTGGACAATGAGAGTTGCAATACAGACAATGAGGTCTTGAAAGTGTTAATGGTCTGAGTGTCTAGGTGACAAAGGGGTAATGGTATCATAATAGCTCTGTATTGTGGAGATGTCTGGGGGGAAATGCAGGGAGATATCAAGATGTGAGGGAACAGGGTTGAAACAATCACTGTTTGGTCAGAAATTCCCTTTTCTGCACATAGATGTTCCAGCTTCAGCTTAAGCCTATTATTTCCAGAGTTGCTTGGTAATCTGCCTGACAATGACTTCAGCTACATCTAGAGGGGGGTACTGGTTGACCTGCCTTGCAATCACATGTTTTCAGTCAGTAATTTTCCTCTGTTCAGCTTGACCTTCCAGTCACCTCAGCTTCCATTTTATATCAATGCCAATTAATATAGTTGCCAATTAAATAATATTTCCCAGTCAATTTTGCGGGTTGTGCGGGGCTATAACATAGTTTTCACTCAAAAGATAAGGAGGCAAATTGGCAGATTGATTGCATCAACTGATTCCTAGTTTTGTTTCTAATAGGTGTCTGTAAACAACAACAAAGCATACCCTCCAACATTTCACAGATGATAACCGGAACACACATGGCCAAGCAACATCAGAGTGCGGTCAAGATGGCAAAAGTTTATGAATCAGGAAGAAGACACATGGTAGGAGAGGCTACAGAAGCTTGCTTTTGCCTGAGCTTACTGGAAAGGGTAACACTCCACCCTCTCCTCTCCCTCGCTCCCCCCTGAGTTACTTGAAAGCAAACTACTTTTATGCATCAAACTCAGTTTGCAGCAATTGAAGTAAGCTGAAGACTAAAGGGATAGTGGGAAGAGGAGAGAAAAATGAAAACATTTTAAAGGCAGTTGAAAAAGAGGGATGACAGAGGATTAATTGGGACTGTCCCTGCCACCACCACCACTAAGACCCATTATATATCTGCTGTGTTTTATTTAAATGAAGGTTAATATTATTTCTATTTTAAAATATTTTTTCCATTTTGATTTCAGTTAGCTGAAAGAGAGAGAGAGAGAGAGAGAGAGAGTTTCTTGACCAAAAAGAAAAGAAAAAAAACACTTTCCCAAACTCTGGAAACTTGTCACTGCATGGCAATCATCAAACCACTAAAGTTACTGACACAGAGTGTTAAAGTCTTTGTAATTCATTAGATTCTACAGAGTCGCTGAAAGCTGGTCAGAAAGCTCTAAAGTGCTGATAGCCAAAGTTAAAGCCTTTCATAATTCATTTTATTATACAGACAGTGTGTATTAGTGAAGCCATTTTTCATTTTAAAGTCATGTAAAACCTTGAGAACTTCCCAAAACTCTAAAAAGATCTCCACAAGAGGAAGCTTATGTAGAGAGGCAGCAGGAGTGAATCTTGCAGGGGCACGCATATAGAAACATCAATCTGTGGTGACAGAAAGACCTCTCTTTATTCTTACTCCTGCAGAACTCTGGTTGACAGTTCTGTTGGATGTCAGGCCAAGCTAGGTCCAAGTGCATAGGCGAAGGGCCAAGATGCTTCTCCCATATCTTTCTCACTTGATTGCCATAGCAGGCACATTCATAAAAACTGCCTGACTGGAGCATAGCTGGATGCCTTTCCTTGGCATGCAGAAAGAAGCCACAGGAAGCATGTGGGCGGCACTGCCTATGGGTTTCTGTCTGTTTCCTGCCATCCATTGCGAACAAAGTTAACTTGTGGGTGAAAAGAATTATTTCAAAAGCTGCAAAGGCATTGATGAATAGAAGTCCAATGGAGTCATTACAGGCCAGAATATTGGTCAAAAGTGATAGAGTACTTGCTTTGGGTAAAAAAGGTTCCATGGTCACAAATGATGGGGCGCATAGTATGAAAAGTGATGTAGAGGCTCTTCCCCACTGGTCTAAAGAAGGATGAATTCTACTGTTGTAGTTCCTTGGGTTGCTGGTTGTTGTCACCTCAATCTCCTTTAGTTTCATTCTTTGGGCGGATGTTTGTAGCAATTTCTTGGATCTGCACTCAGGCTTCTCTAAAGGTTTTTAGAAAAAGTATGGATGTGGTTTGAGAGCCAGCATGGTGTAGTGGTTTGAACATTTGATTATGACCCTGGAAACCAGAGTTTGATTCACCATCTGGCCATGGAAACCCACTGGGTAACCTTGGGTATGTCACACACTCTCAGCTCCAGAAAACTCTGTGATAGCTTTGCCTTAGGGTTACCATAAGTTGGAAATGAGTTAAAGGCACAAAACAACAACAATGGATGTGGTTTGCTAAGGTGGTCACCACCGTGGCAAATTTCCTCCACTCTGAATTTTTTATTCATAGTTATAGTGCTACAGTACTATTTCCCTGATGTGCTATTAGCACTATAGTCCTCTAAAAAAATTAAAAAGAGAAAAACAGTGAAAGGTTGCCGGCCCCTTTTGGTCTTCAAAAGAGAGAAATAAGGAAAAGAGAACATTTTTTTTTATTTTGTTCTGATAGGTTTTGGAATATAAAAGAAATCCAGTCAAGGGAACAGAAATATCTTGTGGATGTTTATTAAAAAGAACAAAAACAAAAACCAGAACTACAGCAATAGGTACTGCAACCTTCCAATACATTTGCCTAATATGGAAGAGCCCAGAGAGAGACTGAACATTAGGAGAAACCATTTAGTAAGATCAGTTCAGCAGTGAAACCAATTGCCTAAAAGAGCACTCTTACCAGAGGCCTTCAGCAAAGGATGGACAGATATCTGTTGGAGATGCTTTACCCCTTGGATTTCCAGCCCCCTTAGTTTGGACTAATTGGTCTATCGTACATTTTCTACTTCTCTGATGTAGTGATAATGTTGATGCTATGATGAAAGGGGCTAGATGTGCATGAAAGCCAATGAACTGCTTAGTGTTCAAGGAGCTACAAGATAACACAGCCACCACTGCATGCATATACCTGTGTGTCTGTGTTTTTACCTATTATATATCAAAGGAAGGCAAAAGGGCACAGATCCTTTCACTCATTTCATGTCACTGCTAGCAGGCAGCTTCAGAAACCTACTGCCTCTCTGTTAACAGTTTTAGAAAAGCTGCTTAACCATCTCAGCCCAAGTTCCTTTTCAGGAAAAACATTCCATTTCAATCCTATGATGTGCTACCATATTTAATCAGTCACAATGATTGACAAGAACAATAGCTGGATCTCCCAGCAGTTGCTCTGACTCATTCATTCTTATCCCAGTTTCATTGCTCAATCAAATCCATATGCTCTGGTTTTTGTGTTTTGTGTGTAAGTGGGGGCTGTAGGGCTTTGCCAATGTAATATAATAACACTTCAGCTGAACCACACACCATCAAATTGCAAAGGAGAGGACAATGCTGGCATTAAGGAGAGGGACAAATCATGCAAGGCATGCAGCAAATAATAAAGTTTTATGGACTATTCAAGATTGCTTCGAGTACAAAATAAGAACGTTTGTGGATTAGCACTGAAAACAGAGTAGGAGTAGTGAATCACTGAGAATAAAAAATGACCAGCTTTGAATGCCTTGTGAAGAAGGAATTGGTTCAATGATACACTATTGTACTTTGAATAGCTGAAGTCCCATGTTCATCCCTTGTATTTGCAGGTGAAGCAGCTCCAGTACAGCCACAAAAAGTAATGCCCTGTGGGGAAGCCCACAGGCAAGATACGTGAAAGCAATAGTCCTCTTGCTGATGCCCAGCAGCTAGTACTTCATGCCACACTGCCTCTGAAGATGCAGGTAACATGTTGGCCACAACAGCTAGTGGCCATTGATAACCCTATCTACTGTGAATTTTTTAAGTCATTCTCCTTTAAACCATATAGGTCAATGGTTGTCATCCACACCTTGCAGTAACAAATTTCTCTGTTATAAGGGATTCCTTCCTTATCTTTGTTTTGAATCTTCTGCTGAGCAGGACCATTGGAATGAGGGCCATTTCTGCACTACAGTGTTCTAGTGCTATTATTCCACTTTCAACATCCTGTGGAATTCTAGGGTTTGTAGCTGACTGAGGCCCAAGAGCTCTCTGGCTGAGAGTTCTCAATGCCCCTCCCTAGACTGCAAACCCCAGAATTCCACAGGATGTTGAAAGTGGAATAACAGCACTAGAACACTGTAGTGCCAAAACAGCCTGACTGAATTCTATCGTTCTTCAAGAGGAACAAGGAAAAGTCATAAGGACAGTAGCACTCCAAGTTACTCTGGTGCATGGCCGAAGTTATTGCTTGGAAGGGAACAAAGTGACATCATGCCTGTGCACAGTTGTCTTTCTACTGGTTATTAGCAGTTCAGAATAATTTGCTCATATTTGATGTTAATCTCTAATTTGGTTTTTCAGGTAGTCAGGTTAATTTGGTAACATTCAGTCAGCCTTGGCAGGCTGTGCAGACATTTTGGCAACGAGTAAAATCGGCAACCACCCTCTTTATAGTGACTGGTCATTCTCAAATTTTGAAGCTCACGGTTTCAGGATTTGTAGGCAGTATGGTGATCACCTTTGGAACTCATTCTATATACCTTCTCAGAATTGTGACGCCCCAGAAGGATGAGATGAGAAAGTCAGTAAGTCTAACATTAACCACCACCTTGTCATCATTCACTTTTCCTGGAGTCCTAGGAACTACAGATCTGTAAGTCATGGATTTTTCTAAGCCTAAAAATGCCTCTGAAATCAGAGGGATTTGCTTCTCAGTAGTTAATGTATTTATTTAGTAAGAGTGTGTGTGTGTGTGTGTGTAAATCATCTCAGCAGATATTTTTTAACATTTATCATATATCTTTATCCATCATGGAAAAGAAGAGAAAACCTTAGAGGTTCTGAGATGGTCTCTCATTTAGGATCAGACCAAATACAAATCTACTTATCTATCTCACTGTCACCTCTCATGTGTGGCCAGACCTTTCTGGAATTATGTTGGAGATGGGTCCCTAACACTACAATGCTCTAAGGTGAATCGGGCAACTATTGAAGCTTACAGGACCACAATGGGCCCCCTTGGAAGCTGTACTCCCACTGCTAGGCCCTGCAAAAATTAAAACAATTTCATCCCCATATGCTCCCTAACACCCTGTAGGGGTGTGCAGGATTTTTTTATTTTATTTTTCCTTTTTTGTGAGGGGGTATGTTTTTGGCCTCTCCCAGGTCTGCTTTATGCTTAGGAGGAGCTTTAAAAAAAAAGAAAGAAGTGACTTGGTCAGAAATAACCTTTGATTTATTTCCTGTTCTTTAAGCTACTCCAAGGCCTAAAATAGTTCTGGAGATCCCCCAAAATGGCCAAATTGCCCTCTTATCCTGCCTGAGGTTGCTTGGGAGCATTTTGTGGCACAGAAAAATGAAAACATGGATTTAAAAAAAAAATCCTTTTACCCCTGAAGGCCACACAAACAGCTCTAGGACCGTAATCAGCCCATGACTGGCATTTTGCCCTCCCCATCCTAAGGTTAATGTTGTAGGTAACTTTGCAAAAAGCTTCAACTGAACTCATGGACTTCTATAAGTATGTGTTTGGCCACTATTGGAACAGACTAGCAGACCAGAAAGCCTTGGGTCTGGTCCAGCAGGACTCTTCTTATGTTCTTATGGGCTTAACATCATCAGCATCAGCATCAGCATAATTTATTTATTTATTTATAGTGCCCTTTACACCAAAGGGCGGAACAATGACATGTACAATCAGGGACAAGGACATTAAAATAAAAAAACACAACAATACATGGCATGGAATCCCCAACACCCCATCTCAGCACCTTAACCACATCTCTGATTTAAGAGGGAGAGTCAAAGAGGGAGGTCTTCAACCATTTACAAAAACAAGTGAGATCCTCCTCCAGCCAGAGGTCCAAAGGAAAACTGTTCCACAAACGTGGAGCCAGATCTTGAATGGCTCGCAGCCTTGACAGAGCTTTACACGTTGGTGGAAAAAGGATTTGCACTACGTCTTTGTAAACATGTTAAGGATTGCACCATCAAGGTGCTGGAAGGATCCTCATGTTGACCCATCAAATGTTAAAAATATCTGCTGAGATGCGGTGCATTTCAGACATGGCAACAATGCTTACAGTTGGAATGGGACAGAGACCTGTGGCTATATTTAGCAGAAAATTCACCATGTGAAGTACCTCATTAATTGCGGAGGTTGCCTGCAATGCAGATAGAATATGATAGCTATGGAACCCTGAAAGCAGAACCCCATCTGATATCCTCCAAGTTGCTGCCCTCTAGATGGATCACAGTCTCCACCATCCCTAACTAGTAGCAGAGACATTAGCTGTGCTGGCTGGATATGGATATGGATAAAGATGGATATGATGGGATCTGTAGTCAAAAAAATCTGGAAGGCTCTTGATTAGGAAAAGGTGAGATACAGCAGGAAATCTGTACACACAGTGATGGCCAATAGTTTTATCTTAAAATCTAAAAAGTCTCCTGAGCAATACCACTGCCTTGGCACGAAAGCTTTTTCTCTCTCTCTTTCTCCCCCCTCCTTTGGTGCCCAGGGCAGTTCTGAGGATTTTGGCTGCTATCATTATATGAGACTTTAATAAGACAGTTTTTCTCCTGCGACTTGAGCTGATCTTTGTTCCCACAACCTCCTGGCGATTTTCACAGATGATAGATGATGCTGTAAACGAAGTGTGCAGAAAAGAGCAACCTTCCTGTTGCAGACAAATTACTTTCTCGCTTCCATAGGCTGCATGCTGGTTATTCCTCCCCACCCACCCCCCGCCACCACTTCCAACCTCCCTTTGCAATCTGTATTGGGGCGAAACGTTACATAATAAGTGATTAAAGATCAATGATGACTAAGAAGGTAAGTGATCAAATATTTCACCGGATAGACATGTCCACATCATTTATCTTGCTTTTCTCAGGAAAAAATTTATTCCAAATTTCTCAGCTATTAGTCTAAAGCAAATACAGCCTCAGATTCAATTACTGATTTCCCCCTTTTAAGGGACTTATCTGAGTTCAGATGAAGCTGAGATTTACAAAGTCCCAAAGCGTAAGTGCAATGCTAACGTTGTTTCAACAGTCTATAAGAGACTACCGTCACACATGTGCAGAGTGCCCTTTCTTCTTCATTTAATATCCACTGTTTGCAGCAAGACATCTGCCATGCTTCTGCTATCTAAATAACATATTATCTCTTATTTGAAGAAGCAGCTGGAATCTATCAAAGCACAAATACACTGGAAATCCCAGCCTGTACTAGTAGATCTTTAAGGAGATCCTATATATTTTTGTTATTGTTGTGTGTCTTCAAGTTATCTCCAAGAGCCAGCATTTGACTGTGACCCTGGAGACTAGGGTTCCCCGCTCAGCCACAGAAATCCACTGGATGACCAGGGGTGCATCACACACTCTCAACTCCAGAAAACCCCATTATAAGTTCGCCATAAGTCAGAAATGAGTTGAAGATATAACAACAATGGTGAATTTATCACAGTGTTTTCTTGGTAAGATTTGTTCAGAGGGGGGTTGCCTTTGCCCCTTGTGAGGCTGAGAGTGTGTGATTTGCCCAAGGTCACCCAATGGGTTTCCATGGTTGAATGGGGATTTGAACCCTGGTCTGCAGTCCTGTAGTCCAGTGCTCAAACCACTATACCACACTGGCTCTCATATTTCATTTTTTAGTGTAGCTTAAATATATGCCAATATCATTATGCTGGATCTCACAGGTATACAAGTGACTGGGCCACAGGCACCACAGCCATGAGCTTATCCATTGTGAAATAGTTGATTAGCTGCCCACCGAACAATAGTGTGTGAGAGAGGGCTACTGGAATGATTGGCTGCAGCCTCTAAGAAAGCAACCCCACTTGTGCAATTCTTTCTACATTAGGGTTGTGCTCCCCTCTTCTGCCAGCTGGTTTTTGGCCCAAATGATATACATGACTTATTGCAATTGTTTATCAAGCAGCCTCAGCAGCAACAGCAAAACAAAGAAAGATTCTTCCCACCACGCTAGATTATGGTGGTAAAAAAGAAGAAAGTTTAGAATAATCAGGAGCGATCATGAATGAATTGTTCACTTCTGCTACTTAGAATACTTTAATTCTATGGCCCTTTTCGCACTGCATTCACCATGCAAAAGGGCCTCTGGAGTGTCGTGCAATTGTAAGGAGCGGTCCACATGACATCCTCACAATTGCGTGATGCTGCTGGGGCCAGCAGGCACCCATCGTGCACTATTTCATTTTTGGCTTTGAGCTGAAAATGGTGCACCATCGAGCATTGCTCCAGGGCCCCACGCACACTTACCGTGCATGTGGAGCTCTGGAGCCGCGGCACTTGTGCTTCCTGCCTCAGCACAGCCTGGGAAAATCCCAGGCTGCGCTATGGAAGGAAGAGGAAGGGCTCTCACACTCCCTGCTCACAAGCAGGCAGTGGCTGCGGAGCTGAAGCAACAGGGATGTGAGAGCCTCTCGCAAGAGGCTGCTCACTCAATCCCCACACCCCAATGCCAAGAACAGGTAAGCTGAGGAAAGGGCCTATGTCTATGTGTCTTACGTGCAGCTCCAGCTGGTAGATCTTGAAGCTATAACAATTTTTGAAAAATCAAACAACAATCACAAAATAAATGGATGCTGCAATCTTAAAAGCTTTCTACCCTTGAAAGTCAAAGCAAAGTCAAACCTGAAATGTACTGTGTGCTAATTCAAGACACCTTAAAAACTCTGAGAATATGGGACAAGAAAAATCTCTTGTTAGAGCAACTAGCACGCTTAACAGAGAAGAAATCAAAGTCCAGGTGGAACATAATAGTAACACATGACAATTTTGCATACTTTAACAGGCCTTAGCTGGATGGAAAGTCAGTGGCAGTAGAGAGCATACATAGCACAGGACTTTCAGGAGCTGGAACTAATGAATATAGCAGTTCTGGATGTAGAATGGGTGTAGAGACCAGTGTAATGCACTGGCTTGAGTTTTAGACTAAAACTTCAGGAGACCTGAGCAGGGTTCAAATAGCTGCTCAGCCATTAAAACCTACTCTGTACCCTTAGACAAGTCATGCTGTCTCAGCCTAAGAGGGTGGCAATGTCAAATGTCCTCTGAATAAATCTTGCAAGTAATTTAAAAACAAAATCTTAGGACAGGGTTGCGATATGTCAAAGTCAACTTAAAGGCACAACACAAAAAGTTACTACTTTTAATTATTGCCAGATTGGAGGAAGAGGCATTCACAGAAGTGTCGGCCAGGAATATATCTATGCTTCTGGAATGAAAGGTCTATTTACTTGTACAGGGTATATGTTTCACTACATTTGGATTTGATTGAGAAAAAAAGACAGAGAGACTGCTGAGACTCAGCCCTGCTGGAAATCTTGCCTTCAAACTGGGAAAATGTCTTCCTAAATTTAGATGCATCCTTGGGCCTGGTGAGTGTTGAAGGAATGTAATCTACTTAAACTCTGATTTTATATAATTACTTCATTTCATGTGCTTTGGAAAGTTTATAGGGTTGGCCACTTCCAAAGACTAGGCAATTGAACTTCTCTTCAAAGAATGGTGATGGGACAATGTCTTTTAACACACCTGAGAGCAACAATAGTCTAAAATGGTGTGGGATTGGCCAATAGGAGGGGAATCGCTTGATCTCTCAAGAGGAATAATCCTGGTGCTGCCAGTTTTATGCCTCAGAATCTGCTGCCTGAGGCAGTTGCCTCACTCTGCCTCATGGCAAGACTGGCTCTCAAGACAAGCTCCCAGGATAAGCTCTGATTATTTAAATTAAATGCTACTCATGGATCAAAACAGAAAAATAATATGATATTCTTGCAAGGCCAATTACTAACTATTTGTACTAAGCAGTACAAAGTCATACTTTCCCTTGTACTTAGATTCTACTTCCTAATCACTTATTGTGGTTTTATTCTGCTACAACGTTCCTCTTCACAAGCAACTTGTACAAAAGAAAATGACACAACTAGCAAAACCATCCTCAAAGACAGTTATTCAGTCTTCCTCCAAAACGATTCTGTCTCTCTTGCTGAGAAGCACACTCCTTCTCCATCCTGGTTTTGAAATATAATAGTTAATAAAAGGCTCCCTTAGGCAAGCAAAGCCAAGGAAGATTTCACAGCCTATTTCTCAGCATGAGGAGGCATTTCACAACATGGTTCAAAATGCCAGACTGTGAAAGGATTGTGCTTTCCCTCTAGGTCTGAGGATATTACAACACCTACCAGACCAACAGACTCCTGCCTATCGCAAGTCCCCCCTCCCTTTGCCTTTTGTATATTTGTACAATGTCCATGTGTGGTTGAAGTGAAAGGACTATTCTCTTCTCCTGAAACAGCCATTTTTGAGTTCTCATACAATGTCCCATGTTACAGTCTTAAGTCCAGTGGCATATTGTGATATGCAGTCCATGCTACATTTGCACTTCCTTTCTTTTTGAGGCTCACAACCCATTGGCAGCCTTTTCTATGACAGGTAGATACAAAAGCCAAACACTTAGATGAACATGTGTCATCACACTTGGTACGTCATGCATAGGGAACTATGGACTGATGCACTGAATCCAGTGTCAGTGTTAAGAGAGGACTAAAATGAGGCATCTCAGATCCTCTCCTAAAACTAGATGGTCTGGGGAAGGCAACGTGAGGAGGGACTACCATGGTAAGGTGCTTCTGTACGTTCACTGTCTCTCTACGATTTTCATAGTTAGTACAGCTGTTTTGACGGTTATAAAGCAGAAGCTAGGCATCAGGGAGAAAATATTTTTTTACTCCACCCTTTGCACCTCTTGTCCCCCATCCACCCAGAGATTCATGAGCCATTCCTGTTTTCCCACATAGTTTGAGAGCTCAAATAGGCTACTGAGCTGAGCTTTGTTTAACAAAGAGAATATGCTTAACATGGAGACTTTAGCTTCACAGCAGAGCATGGAGAGCACTCTAGTCTTAGGCCATTTCCGCACTGCATTATTATAGTGCTATTATTCCACTTTCAACATCCTATGGAATCCGGGGGTTTGTGGTTTATGGAGGGGCCTTTAGAAGTCTCAGCCAGAGAGCTTTTTGGCCTCAGTAAACTACCAACCCCAGAATTCCACAGGATGTTGAAACTGGAATAATAGCACTATTACAGTGTAGTGAGGAAATGGCCTTAACCCCTGACATTTCTTGTTAAAAATCAAGCAGCAGCTAATGGAAAGCAATCTATCTAAGGTCTTGGAGAGCTGATCCCAGTTGCAATAGACAATACCAGGGTAGACAGACCAGTAGTTTTACTTGCTATAGGGCAGTTAGCTATGCTCAGCCATAGAGAACTTTATGGTCACTTAGAAGGTGTTGGCTACTAGCAAGTTATAAATTCTACTGTAAATAAAGTAATCACAGAAGCTTTAGGTTCCTGTTGTCTCAACTTGACAGTGGCTCTGTGGCTTCAAAGACTGCTTGATTATCTGTAATTCAGTAAGTGCTGTTTTTTATTTACTGTCACAGTGTCCTGAGCTCAGACTGAACCCTTTAACTTTCTCCCCAGTGAGAAGCTATTATCAGCAGAGGTCCTCTACTTGGGGAAAAAAGAGTTGGGGATCCTAGTAGCCACAGGCTGTAAATTCTGTAATTTTTGCAAAAATTCAGATGTCTGAATAACCACTCCTTTGTGAAGTGATAGTCTTATCACAGGTAGGCTGTAGCTAAATGAACTCTTCAGGCAACTGAACCATCAGAGTATGACATAGCTGTCATACAGCCAAATCAACAGAGAAAATTCTGACTGAAAATAACTTGAGGCACTTATCCTTTGTTGCATTCTTCCTTCTTTCTGCATAGTTAGCGTGTCATTCCAACCAGCACTGAATGATTTTGAAAAAAGGGGAAATGGTTAGCATGATGATGGTATGCCATGGTATGCCTAACATCACAAGAAAAAAAGATATTATTAAATATTATTTAATATTGTTATTTGTTCAATGTTATTAACACTCAAAATAAGAGTTTTAGCAAATCTTCTTCTTCATCATCATCACACCTGAAGAAAGCTAAAACCAAATACTTCAGTATTCTGCTACTGACATGCCCACACATGCCATGCTACCCTCACTAGTGTAAAGGGGATATGAGCACTCATACACACATTGCTGCATCTAGTGAAGTGTGGAAATCCAGTGTCAACTCCTCATGTTGTTTAAAGCAAAAAACAATGAATGGATCAGGCTAAAATACCTTAAGTTACAGCAGCATTATTAAAAAGTCATCTTCCTCATCTTAGCATTTCTGATCTGGACCCAGTTTCTCATCATAAACACAATCATTGAATCATAGAATTAGAAGAACCCACCAGGACCATCAATCAAACCCCTGCCATGCAGGAATACACCATCAAAGCGTTCCCTACTGATGGCCATCCAACCTTTGTTTAAAAACCTGCAAAGAAGAAGACTCCAATATACTCAGAGGCAGTGTATTCCACTGTCAAACTGCTCTTACCATCAGGAAGTTCTTCTTAATGTTTAGATGGAATCTCTTTTCCTGAAGTTTAAAGCCATTGCTTCAATGTGTCCTAGTTTCTAAAGCAGCAGAAAACAGGCTTGCTCCATCTTCCATATGGCATTCCTCCAAAAATTTAAACATAGCTATCATGTTGCCTCTTAACCTTATCGTCTCCAGGCTGAACATACACAGCTCCCTAAGCCAGTCCTCATACAGCATGGTTTCCAGGCCTTCTGCCATTTTGGTCACCCTCCTCTGGACATGTTCCAGCTTGTCAATATCCTTCCTGAACTGTGGTGCCCAGAACTGGGCCCAGTATTCCAGCTGAGGTCTGACCAAAGCAGAATATAGTGGTACTATCACTTCCCTTGATCTAGACACTGTACTTCTGTTGAAGCAGCCCAGAAACACATTGGCTTTTTTAACTGCCACACCACACTGCTGACTCATGTTCAGCTTGTGGTCTACTGAGACTTCTAGATCCTTTTCACATGCACTGTGGTCAAGTCAGGTGTCATCCATCTTATATCTGCAGATTTCATTTCTTTATGGTCAGGTGTAGTACCTTACTCTTCTCCCTGTTGAAATTCATTTTGTTAGTTTCGGCCCAGCTCTCTAATCTGTTAAGATCATTTTGAATTCTATTCCTTTTCACTGAGGTGTTAGCTACTTCTTCTAATTAGGTTTCATCTGCAAATTTTGCAAGAATGCCCTCTATTCTCACATCTAAATCATTGATAAAGACATTGAATAGCACTGGGCCCAGAACCCTGTGGGACCCCACTAGTCACTTCTGTCCAGGAAGAAGAGAAGCACCCTTTGAGTTTGGTTGGTCAACCAGTTACAAATCCACCTAACAGGAGCATTGTCTAGCCCACATTTTACTAGCTCGTTTGCAAGAATATCATGGGGGACCTTGTCAAAGGCCTTACTGAAGTCAAGATGTGTATGTCCACAGCACTCCCTTCATCCACCAAGTTAGTAAATCTATCGAGAGAGAGAGAGAGAGAGGGAGAGGGACAGAGGGAGAGGGAGAGAGATGAGATTAGTTTGGCATGATTTGTTTTTGAGAAACCCATGTTGACTTTTAGTGATCACAGCATCCCTTTGTAGGTGCTTACAGACTGTCTGTTTAATGATCTGCTCTAGAATCTTTCCCAGTATTGATGTCAGGCTGACTGGGTGGCAATTGTTTGGGTTCTCTCTTTTTTCCTGTTTTTGAAGATGGGGACAATATTTGCCCTCCTCTGGTCTACTGGGACTTCTCCCTTTTCATGAGAATTCTCAAAGATTATTGCCAGTGGTTTTGAAATTACTTCTGTCAGTTCTTTTAATACCCTTGGATGTAGTTCATCTGGTCCTGGAGACTTGAATTCGTTTAGTGTATCCAGATATTCCTGTACTACCTCTTTACCTATTTTGTGCTGCATTTCCCCTACTGCATCATCCGCTCCATTTTCCCCAGGCAGAGTGTTGTTTTCCTTTTGGGAGAAGACTGAGGCAAAGGTGGTGTTGAGTGGTTCTGCCCTTTCTTTGTCGCCAGTTAGAATTTCACCATCCTCTCCACACAGAGACCCTACCATTTCCTTGTTTTTCCTTTTGCTATGGACATAACTTTCTCATCATTTTTGACCTCGCTAACAAGCCTGAGCTCATTCTGGTTCTTTATATTCTAGCCAAAGGTACATTACATGTTTGCATCATAGACAAAGTTCAGTTCAGATCAATTAAACAATATATCTGAAACTGCCTAAAGAATGGACTCAGCAGTGTTTTTTAATCTGCTTTTTCTCTGAGGGTAATAGTTATACCTAATGCCCAAATGTGTATAGCCATTCATTTGACTTCTGATTCACGTTTCTTACTAGAAAAGCACTTGATGTTACTTTGTTAAAGAGGGGCCACTGAAAGTAGAGAAAAGGGATGGGTGGGGAGTTACTTCCCCCCCTTTCTTGTCATTTTTCTGACTCCAGTCATCCATAAGCAGCCCTTTCTTCATCTGCATGAAATTTCAAAGAAAAAAAACTCTTTAAACATTTTTGCATTAAATTCCACAATCCAGAAATACAAGCACAATGTTACTCACTATTATCTGGTAACTTGTCTTTAGCCTTTAAGAGACCTAAGACTAAGGCCATTTCCGCACTATAGTGCTATTATTCCACTTTCAAGATCCTATGGAATCCTGGGTTTTGCAGTTTAGGCAGGTACCTCAAAGTACTCTCCCTAAACTGCAAACCCCGCGATGCCATAGGATGTTGAAAGTGGAATAATATCACTATAACAGTCTAACGCAGAAATGGTCTAAGTAGGAATGGGATATCTCCCCATACAGAGTTCTGCCTCCTAAACAATTGTTCCTAATCTATACATCTAGAATTCTACATGCTGATCAATCCATCTAGAATACTATCTCCTTATCAGTTCCTTCTCAACAAGCTAGAACTTTATCTCATAATTGTTACATTTAGAGTTCTACCTCCTCATTAATCCATCTGAAATAGGGGCAGCCACAAACTGGCCTAATTTTTGTTTGCACTGTGGAAGCAGAAGGAAAGGAAAGAAGGAGACAAATGATTCAGACTTCTATCAAGGGTAATCTGTCCGTTTGCTGGTTTGTGAGGTGGGGAAGATGAGGAAGAGCAAAGAACAGATGGTCCTACTCACTGCCATAATGCAGACCACAACAGACTACTCTCTGAGGGAATGTGGCCCTCCTAAGGCAGAAGCAGATTCAAGCATTCCCATCCATCCAGCACCCCTACTGGAAGGACTGTACTTTCTGCCTGAAGGCAGCAGAAGTAGCCATGCTATGAATATTTAGTGAAATATTCTTTTGCAGTAAAGGCAGTGCCTGAAAGCAGTCTAAGGACCACTGCTAGCTTGTTGGCCAATGCATGTAAAGTATCCACAAACATTTGTCTATATTGTTCCTTTTTTTGCAAGGAAGGCAGGAAAATGGCACTTGCTTCCTACTTTTGCAGGACTAATCATGATTTCTCTTTCACACATGCATGCAACCTCTAGTTACTTCCAACAAATTGGAACAGATTTAACCCAGAAATCTCAGTTTGATGTAACTGCTTTAAAAAGCTATTGATGTACCTACCACCTATGCTGCTGTTGTGAATGTGTGGATATCTTGCCAGAATAATGCAATGATACCAGCACAACTTTTTAATCCCTTCTGGGTATATGGCAGCAATAAAATTAAAAGCTGCACAAACAAGCAGTAGCAGGCCATTTTGCAGATGCTTCACATACTTGACTATTGCCTAGAATGATTGCAACAGTTAAAATAATCTCTAAAATTTGGTCTGGAGGATTTGGTAGCAGAGGCTCAGGGGAAAAGAAAGGAAGAGAAGCACATGTTGTTCTAAAACATTGCAGATAAACATTCTGATAAAGCCTTCCTGATAAACATTTCTCCAAAATATTTTCCCCAGAGGCCTTTACATATGAAAAATTAGTAACACTTTCATGTTATTATATAGCACCTGAAATTTCATTATCATATCTGACAAAATGGCAGGTGTTAACAGCTGGAAAGAACATGAGCATGGGGGTCTGAAAGGAACCAGATGTGGCACTCATTGGGGTTTTGATATTTATTTGAATAGGCCTTCAATGCATGTATTCAATATTAATGGATCTCATATCAACTTTTGTTGACTCCCTAATGCAGGGCATCAAATTATATCCTCCCCAGCTAACTCTTTTTTATTGGATTTCCTCTCATAAAAAAGCACACTTGTTAACTTCTTGGGAAAACAGCATATCTTAGATAGCTAAGGCATGGTGTCTTTGGAAACCAGTCCTAGCTTTTGGCTTAATCGAGAAATACTATATGAACTTGTACCACAGATATGAGAAACTGTGAATCATAGTCACATTTTCCCTGACATTAAAATGTGGGTAACCCATTTGGGAGAACAGAAAGTATGATGTCTTACCAAAACTGTAAAAACCCAAATAAATTCATATATGGAGAAGAAGCTGTTGCTGCATGTGAAGCATCCTACTGCACTTAGGAAATTAACATGAATACCAACTGACATAGTAGCTTGGTACAGGCATATAGTATTTGAAGTGGTTCAGCCACACCAGCATATTTTCATGCTCCATATGTTTCGTGGCACATGGTAGCATCTGTGGTCACTAACATGAAAGATATACTAAATACCTTATAACTTCTTCAAGCCTCTCTGGGCAAAGCATATGCCTTCCATGCAATGAATCACATCCTGTATCCATACTCTGGCACTTCCAGTTAATGAGTCTCAGCAAACCTGGAAATACCATGGAGATCCACTGCTAGTTAGAACATCTGATACTGGGTTAGATATATCCAACCACTTAGCTGCAATATAAGCCAGAATCCTATGTTCCTCTTTTGCTTCTTTCTGTAACATTAGCAGGAGGGGATGACACAATCTCTTTTGGTAAGGCTACCCACACATTATTATTAAAGTCACCAAAGTGAGACTTAAACTACCCAAGAGAGACTTGGTGGCATAGACTTAGGCAACACTACACAGACATGATCACAGCAGGGTGGAAGCCTGATCAGCATATAATGGTGTTAGTCATGGTTTTCAGTGGTTTTGCATTCTTAAATGTTGCATTGAGGATGACATCCAAGAGGGAAATTCTTTACCTGCTTCTTTATTATTATTCTTTTCCCATGTCCACAAATAATTTTGTAGGCATCTTAAGTGCATAATGCCATAGTTTGGCAGTTACAAATAATAAACTCCATGTTTTTTCCTATTAGCAAAAGTATACTTTCAGGGCTAAATACCCTAAAGGCACCAGATCCTGTGTGATCTTGGAAGCTAAGGAGGGACAGTCTTGGTTAGCACTTGGATGGGAAACTGCCAATGAATACCAGGTACTATAGGCTATATTTCAGAGGAAAGAACTGATAAAACCACATTTGAGTATTCCCTGCCTAAGAAAACCCTATAAAATTCATAAGAGTTGCTATAGGTCAACAGGCAACTTGAAGGCACATACATACAACTATATTAAATTATTACAAGGGAAAACTGGAGGGACCTCAGCATGGAGTTCCTTGAGCTGGGTACTAACTATGAGCTTGTGAGCTGCTCTGAAGCCACACAACACCTGTGCATCCCTGCCTAAAAGATGGAGGCTATCATGTTGGTTGTATGTGTGTTAGGAAATGTTCGTTTCAGCCCCAGCCTGCATGTATGAGACTACTCATAGGAAGAAGTGACTTGCATGTAGTTAGCAACTTAATCTTAGAGCACTTTGGTCGTGCAACTGACCAGGGCTAGCCCAAGACATTTTCCTGCCTAAAGCAAATGACAAAATGCTGCGTGCACGCACCATTTCACACATAGAAGCCAGCAGGACTGGCCATTGAATCTTGTTTCAGTATTGGCTATATAATAGCAGGCATTCTCCACCAGATACTTTGGAGCAGCTAATCCATTTTGGAGAACAGAGGAGGTTGTATGATGCACCAAGATGTGTCTTTCAGTACAGGGGAATGGCCTAGAAGATAAAGAACTGACAATTATTGTTCCCCAGGTTCTGCTGCATGAGATAGTTGCCTCATTCTGTCCAATGCTACAGCCAGCTCTGGATATTATAGTCCTTTAAACTTTTACCTTTTAGTTTTTCTGTTTTCTTTGCCTTCTGCTCTTCTGCTTCATAAGCAATCTGCCTACCATGAGTCATTCCTGGTTATTCTCTGGTGACTGAAATTAAGTTTACTTTTTGAACTGTTACCCTGGAACCCTGATCTAGGGTAACTGGATCCTTCTTCTTGATATGCCCACAACTCCAGGAGACCATAAAGAAGAAGGCATAATTCCGAGCTATTTTGTGCATCCTTTCAGCAGGCATTGTGCATTGACTCATTGGAAGTTCCTTTGTGGCCATGTACAGACTGAGATACAAAGACTCACTCCCACACTTTTTTCCACAGCATTGAATGGGGACAGGTACATTTGGCTCACTTACTTTCCTTCCTCTCAAAAGCAAGCCAAGCCAGCAGATGGTTTGCAGTAATTCCACATGTGGCTAAAGTCTGTTGTTTGGCTTTTCAAGTTTATCAATTTGTGCAAAAATTCACAGAAGGTCTCAAAACTTTGTGTGTGTGTATGTGACCCTAAACCCAAATTTACAATGAGTAAATTTGGGCATGATACTGAGACTGGAGATCCTTTAACAAAAGAAAGCAGTGAGGCACAATATGTAGGGTTTCTGCTGTTCAGTTAATTTCCATGAGAAAGTCTTGCTCATAAAGGGAAGACTTTCTCCAGGACAGATGGTGCTTGGTTCTCAATATTACTGCTCAAGAGTGCAATTATCTTTGGCAGTGCCGCAATAAAAATGGCTTCTTTATTGTAAACAGAGTAACTAAGATCCTTATTTACAAAATCAATCAAGGCTTATTAAGGTTAAAAACAGCCCCTGAACCTTGGTGTCTTCAACATGGCAGCTATTTCACTGATGATTCATCTGACAATTATCAGTCACAGCTTGAGCAGGTTCCACTCTAACTACGTTCAACCTCCACCAAATGTGGCTGAAGTGACTCTTCCTAAGTTCAGAAAGACACAATAGAAGGTTGGGGATCCTGTGTCATCTTTAATGTATTTCACATTTATTTGCTTAAATGATAGATTCACCAACTTCTTTACAAGATTCTGCTTCCATATATTGAGTAGTAGCAGCACGTGTTGAAATCAAGACATTGACACATTTCCAAGGGCAGATTTCTTCGTATCAAAGATTGCAGCTTTTCAACCATCTGATTGCACTTTCTGTCCATGTCAGAGAACATCTGCTATGTTAGAGTGGAGGGTGTATTTTAAAATATAGGAATCATCTATGGTCATTGATGGTCAAGATGAATATAATAATTATAATGTAATACCACTGAAATACAGCTGTGTTCAAATTGTATACAATTCAATTTATTGGAAATAAACAAAGTTTGGGAACAAAGGCTTAACTTAGTGGTTCTTAAATTTTTTCTTTACTGGGGACCCCCTACAAACATGATTAAACAAAGTTTGGGAACAAAGGCTTAACTTAGTGGTTCTTAATTTTTTTCTTTACTGGGGACCCCCTACAAACATGATTTTTTGCTGTGGACACCTTGGATTTAAATTTAGAGTTAAATATACAAATATTTATTTAAATTTTCAATGATTTATTTATTTATTAAAGGCTTTTGGAGACTAGGACTCAAATCCCCACTCAGACACCAGGTGACTTTGGGCAAGTCACATTCTCTTGGACTCAGAGGAAGACAAAGGCAACCCCGTGCTGAACAAATCTTGTCAACCCCCACCCCCTGTGATACGTTTATTTTAGAGTTGCCATAACTCAGAAGTGACTTGAAAGCACACAACAACAAAGTGCCGCTGACACGGGGAAATTCTTTCTAGCCATCATGTCTCTCCCCTTTGAAAACTGACTTATGGCAACCCTAAGGCAAACCTATCATGAAGGTTTTCTTGGCAAGATTTGTAGCCCTTGCCTTTCTCTGAGTCTGAGAGAACGTGACAGAGGTGCTCCAGTGGGTTTCTATGGCTGAGTGGGAATTCAAACCCTGGACTCCAGAGTCATAATTTGGGGGCACGCAGATGCCTGCCACCATGTCCCTTTTGTCAGGGACATGGCAGTGGGGGTATGTGTGTGCATGCCCAAACTGCTCCCTCATTTGCAAATGAAGGATCAGTTTCTGCACCCACAACACCCCTCCCTTCTGCCATGTCTCTGTGGCTGTTGCTGGTGGTGGTATGCAGCAGCACTGCTTTGTGGACCCCCAGGTTAAAAAACACTTGTTTAACTGATTCTTCTTGTATACAGTGGTCCCAGCTCCTCACCACTTTCTACTTGAGCCCTTGAATATGGTAAATAGCAAAGTCAGGAAAAAAGAAATTAATCACTCTTCTCTTTTTGTTTTGTGTAATATAGGCTCCCCCCCCGCAGCTATTGCCTAAATTAAAAACACGTAGCACCACCATACTACATGTTTAAAGTGTCATGTTTCCTCAACTGTCTGTTTAACCAAAGAGTTTAGAAATACAACAATAAAGATTTCTTAAAAAAAAAAGGGCAAACAAAATGAAAGTCGTTTGTCAACCCTGGAATTTTCTTTTTCTGCATTTTGAATGGAGATGATATAAACAAATTTGTTTTCAAGTAAATATTGGCTGTAACAGGGGCAAGACTATTATTTAAGAGGCGCCAAAATGTCAAACACTAAGTGGGTTTGGCAATGACAAGAAGCTTCTTCTCTAGGGTTTATTCTACAAGTGAAGAAAACTGCATGCTTTTCTCTCAGAGATCACGTGGGACCTTTAGAAACCTGAGGAAAAAGTGGGCCTCCAGATGTTGCTAGACTGAAATCCCATCATCTCCCACCTTTGGCTATGCTGAGAAGGGCCAGTTTGACAACATCCAGAGAACACCACATCCCCCAGGCCCGGTTTCTAACATTTACAACTCAGACCACAGCCTTGTCAAATTGTGGTATTTTTATTAAGCCATTATGAATCCAAGTTTCACGTAGCCTTACTTGGAGATCAAGTAAACCCCATTTAGTTCAGTGAGAATTACTTCAGAGAATGTGCCTCCTGGATTACAGCCATCAGGGCAGAATTTAGAAGTAAATTGGTAAAAGAAAGAAAGGAAGAAAGGAAGGTTAATTTTTTTTTTTTTTTACAGTAAAGAAGAATAATGCAAAAAATGCTTTTTAATCCTTTTAACATCAGCAATGTTAAGGTTAGGATTTCTATAATGAGTAACGTTTACTCATTATTTCAGAAACTTTATTTACAGGGAATTTTGTGGGTTGTGGCAGCATTGGTGGCCAGTTTTGGAGATTTCAGAGAAATAATGTTAATAGCAGGGGTATGCATGCTGCATAGCTATAGCAATTTGATCACACTTTAACTGCCATGGCTCTATTCTATCTTATGCTATGCTATGCTATGCTATGCTATCCTATCCTGGGGTTGCTAGTGGGGGGAGTACTTAGACCTCTCTAGTGCACTTCTATGAACTCTCTGGCAGAGTGTTCTGACAAAGAATTCTATCTATCTATCTATCTATCTATCTATCTATCTATCTATCTATGGCATTTATTTATCACCTCTTGACCCACCAAAGCCCCTGAGGTGATGTACAATAGGTAAAAACAATTTTAAAATATTAAATAAATAACTAAAAACCAACTGAAATACTTGAAGGTTCTCTTTAAAAATAACTCTCAGAACAGTGTTTTTAAAAGCCTTTTCAGCAAACTAAAAATCCCACGATTCCATAGGATGAAGCCATGGCAGTGGAACTGGAATCAAAGTGCTATAACTGTGTAGTATGGATATATCCAGTAATGTGGAAAGCTGTTCTGTTACTCATTATCTGCAACTCATAAGTAACACAATACTCATAAAAATTAACAGTTGAGAATAATTGTTTTTCAAAGTAATGTTTCCAAGCTTGGGGTCCAGCACAGGAGAACTCATAGCACTTCAGAAGTTGCCAACTACAGTTCCCATCATACTATAGGCCATGCTGACTAGGGTTGATGGGAGTTTGAACCACAGTTATCTCACTATAGCTGATCATTATCTTAAAAATAACTTCAAGAAATGTTTTTGTAAATTATTTGACAGTTCAAGCTTGAAAATGGGCTACACTGCTACATTCCAGTATCTTAAGAACAGGGTAATATTTGTACAATGGGATGTCTCCTTGTTCTCCGTCTCCCACACATAACCCCCAAAAAACAGGGATGCTGTATATGAATGCAACTGATAAAAACATATAACCCAAACATAAACTTTCAATAAGACCTACACCACACAAACAAAAACCAATTCCACATGGATTGTATGCAATATATAATGTGAAATAAAGGCAAAATACAGAATTTTTATAAGAACACAGACATACTATGAACAACACACTTCTTCATATTTCACTGTAGTTTATTTTTTCTTTAACATTAACAAAGCATACTGAACTACAAGAACATCAAGATGCACAGAAGGCAGTTGGATATATAAAATATTAAAGTATTTGATAAATCCTGTTATTGATGCTTTTCTGTCATTTGCACACTCAGTCCTCCCCAACTGCTTCTGTTCTCCTCTTATAGGAAAAATATCTTTTTCCCCCTTGTTTCTTCTCACGTGGAAAAAAGGAGTCAAAGAGTTGCAATTCTGAGCCATTAAAATGGAGGAAGGAAAAAGTTAAGAGTCCCTTTGCCTCCATTATGTGGCAAATGCATTTAATTATAATTACTTTTTAGTTGGGAAAAACAATTATAAGACTGAGACATGAAATTTGGTCCACATATCTATATAATTCCACAAAGAAAGCAACACTTAAAATAGTCTTAAGGCCTGTAATAAGTGTCTTATTATTTTATATTTTTAAACCTACCTTTGAACTCCCCCCCCCAGAGAATAATTCTGTAACAGTAGGTCACAGAACTGAAGGTTTGTTTAGATGATAATTAATCCTACTTTCAGCTTATTTATTCACTTGCTTGGTTCAACTTTGCTCGAAAGTTCCAAAAGTTTGCAGCAAATTTTAAACAAGTATGGTCAGTTCCATAAAAGCCGTTTCTTCATAAATTCTATAATCATTCCTCATACTGCCTGAGCAACAGAGCCGTAACACAGCTGAATTATTACTCTTTATTTTTAGACAGCTGTCCTTAAGATTTTTTTTTTCCCTGGTAGCAGCATGAAAAGCGCCACAGAAATAAAATGTGCCTCAGAGCAAAGTAACACAAAGAAATATTTCTTTGCCAAAGATACATGCCAGTTTCTTGTATCCCGAGAGAATTTTCTCTTTCTTGACCGTAATTTATTACACACTCTGACTCTCTCGAAGTTTCATGAGGAAAACTTTTTACCATGAACAGCTACTACCCCTGAGAATTCACTGACTTTATGGCAGCATTAGGTATCCCTGTCACCAGAATATATGGCTGTAGAGGAATACATTTTAAAGATGGCAATATGCCATTCACTACCTATTTAATTCTTTTGGATTCTTAATGGTTCTATTCCCATGATCCCATTCTGCCACAGTCCCTCTTATAGTTATGGTACTTCAGGGAAGTCAATGGATAAGGACATCTTCACAGGGAATGTTAGGTTGTTGGGGTTTTTTATAAATGGTATATTGACTCATGAAGGTTGTTCATATAGGAAAAACAATGGAGGAGAGATGTTCCCAAAAACCAAATATACAAGCTAGATTCAATAGACAAATTACCTCAAGTGGAAATAAAAGAACTCATATAAGCAGCATTTGTGAGAACAGCCAGAATCTTTGACTGAAATCACATCCACACTGCCTGGTTAAACAAGAGATTTTTTTTTTCCTTTCCCAGGGAGAATTCACTTCTAGTAAGATATTGTGCAAACACTCACCAATATGTGATGACAGCAGAAGCAGCAATAGCTTCCACTTGGGCAATCACATCCTTATTAAAAGGAAGGGCAATCACACCTGCTCCTAACAACTTGGCACCACTATATTTTTTTAAAAACAGGAAAGAAAAAGATGTGTCATGCAAATGGCAGGGGTAAAAAAAAATTAGCCCTTATTTTTAAAAGATGGCAACCCCCCCCACCATCATTTATTCAATTTATCATGCCTCCGCTCTTTGTTAAATGCAGTTAACGTTTCAGATCCTAAAGAGAATGAAAACAATAGCAGGCACTGCGGTGCAAGTCTTAAAGGTTGTCCTCTTTCAGCATATTGCCAAAAGAGGCCATGGCATTTCACAAATATACTACAACATGAGCTTGGTGAATAGCTACTGGAAAAACACAAAGGAAAATAAAAACAAAAAAGTCAGAAATAATGAAACAAATATTTCTTGTATGCATTCTTGTTCTTGTAGTTTGTGGCATTACTTCAGATAGTGCTCCATATGGGTTTACCTTCCTGTTATACATTGTAGTATGCCATCTTGGCATTCATGATTATTGTTTTTTGCGCCGACTGTAGATGTTATCGTTTACATTCCATTACACTATTATTTATTTTGTATATAAAAGGCTTGTACCTCCTTGACTGAGATCCTTTCCTTCTGTAATTATTAGCTATTGAAGAAAGACAGTGCCAGTATAGCACAATGCCTAATAGTGTGATTCGTTATGCAGGAAATCTTTGGTTCAAATGTTGCCTCTGCCACAAACTCATAAAAAGCCCTCATCTCAGCTCCATCCCACCCAGGACTGTGGTGACGCTACTGACTATGTTCCAGTGCTGTTTATTATGTTTTCAAATCTTTTTTATTAGACCTTTTCATCTCGATATACAACCAAACCATATCATTCACATTCACATATACAAATCAAGAAATAATAAAATAAATATAACCCCCCCACACCTCTTCCCTTATTTTCCTTTCCTTATGCGAGTTGGTTTTTACTTAGCTTTTCCTGTCTCACTTTTCTCCTATAATCCTTTTACTGATACTCCACTTAATTACCTTATTATACTTACGCTAATATTCCCTTTACCCTTTCTCTAGGATTTTCTTAACTATATATAAGCCTCAACACCCTTAATACCTAGCTTAACTCCCCTTTAACCCTTTGGTAGCCATATTCCCCCATTTCGACTCTAAAATAGGAAAAATCAAATCCCAGTCTACCTCTGTTTTGACTTTTAAATTATATGACAGAGATGAAGTTAATTTTTCCATTTCCATAATATCATATATTTTTAGTAACCAGTCTTCTACTTCAGGAGGTTCCGCCTGTTTCCACCTACTCGCGAAACACATTCTCGCTGCAATTATCATTAAGGTGAGCATTTTTTGATAAGACTGTTTCTTTAGTGGACCCATAGCTTCATACATGTTTAACAAATATATTTCTGGGTATAGCGGAAATTTAATTTGGAATATTTCTGTTATAATGTTATGTACTTGTACCCAGAATTTTTTTGCTTTATTGCAGGTCCACCACAGATGAAACAGAGTTCCTTTCCGCTCACATTTCCAACACTTATCCTTGTCTGTTTTGGTCATTTTCGCAATTTGAGCCGGCGTATAGTACCATCTGTACATGATCTTAAAATAGTTTTCTTTTAATGCTGCACTCTTTACCATTTTGTTTATTCTAAACCAGGACCTTTCCCAACACTCTAATTGTATTGGTCTCCCTATATTCTGGGCCCATCTCAACATATTCTCTTTTATTACCTCTCTTTCCAGTTCTAAATTTAAGAAAATTTTGTATAACTTTGCTATACGATGATCCACTTCCGATTTTAATACTTTATCTAATTCATTTTCTTTATTTTCTATCCCCACTGTTTTCTGATCTACTTTAAATTTTTCTACCATTTGTCTTTGCAGGAGCCAGTAAGTAGCCAATCCAATATCTTTTAGTTCTTCTTTTGTCTTCAACCGGATCTCTCCACCATATACTTTCACTATATCCTTATACATAATCCATCTGCCAACCTGAGGTTTCTCCCTCCTATAGAAGGCTTCTTGTGGGGATACCCACAGTGGGAGTCTCTTATAGATCTTCTTTTTATACAACAACCACACTCTCAAAATAGATTTTCTAATAAAATGATTATTAAACTCCCTATTTATTTTTGCCTTCTCATACCACAAGTATGCATGCCAGCCGAAAGGTAACTCCGCACCTTCCAATGTCAGCAATCTCTCATCATCTAATCGAACCCAAGTGGTCGCCCAATCCATGCAGCACGCATGATAGTATAATCTCAACTCCGGAGTTCCTAAACCTCCTCTCTCTTTAGCATCTATTAAACCGCACCACTTTATTCGGGGTTTTCTGCCATTCCAAATGAATTTGGACAGATCGCTTTTCCACTGTTTGAAAACTCCGTCATTAGTTATAATGGGGAGATTTTGAAATAAAAAGATCAGTCTTGGCAATATATTCATCTTAATTATTGCTATTCTCCCTAATAAAGATATATCCAATGTTGTCCATTTTTTTAAATCCCCTTTCACTGATTGCCATATTTTCTTATAATTGTTGTCATATAAATCCGTATTGTTTTTAGTTAAGTATATTCCTAAGTATTTAACTTTATTCTTTATTTTAAATTGTGATTCACTCTCCAACTCCCTTTCCTCTTGCTTATTCATATTTTTCGTCAGAATAGATGTCTTTTCCGGATTTATTTTAAAGCCTGACACCACTCCAAATTCATGTAAGATCTTATTAAACTGCTTTACACTTTGTATCGGGTTATCTAGTAAAACAACCAAATCGTCTGCGAATGCCCTAAGTTTAAATACCTGATTTTTAATCTGAACACCCCTTATTTCCGAATCTTGTCTAATATGTAAGTTAAGAATTTCGATCATTATTAGGAAGATCAATGGAGACAGTGGACATCCCTGTCGCATTCCTTTTCTGATATCAACTTTAGGTGTTTTTTCGCCATTTACTATAACAAATGCTACTTGATCCTTATAAATCATGTTCGTCCACTTTAGAAAACTCTCCCCTATATTTATTTTTTTCAAAGTTTCTTCTATAAATCTCCATTTGATTTTGTCGAAAGCTTTCTCTACATCCAAAAATATCATTCCTAACTTTTTCTCATTGTGTTTGTGGTAATATTCTAGTATATTCAGGACAATTCTCATATTATTCTTAATCGATCTTCCCGGAAGAAAACCGCTCTGATCTTCATCAATCCATTCTTTCAATACTTTCTTTAATCTTTCTGCCAGAATAATCGCAAATATCTTGTAATCTATATTAAGCAGCGCAATTGGCCTGTAGTTTTTGACATCAGAGTGATCTTTGCCTTCCTTGGGGATAAGGCTGATTGTAGCCTCTCCCCAAGTAGCCGGACGCTCTCCTTTTTCTACTTCTTTTAACACCTGATACAAGGGATCTACTAATATATTTTGGAATGTTTTATAATAGAAAGCTGTTAAACCATCTGGCCCCGGGGCCTTTCCTACTTTAAGTTTTTGTATTGCGTTTGTTATCTCCATTTTAGTTATAGGTTTATTCAACTCAATTCTGGCTTCTTCTCTTATCTGTAATATTTCTACTTTTCCAAGATAATTCTTCAAAATTCTATCTATATCAGCAGAATCATTATCTTCGTAAAGCGACTGGTAATATTTGTAAAATGCCAATTTTATCTTATCTTGTTGTCGATACAGTTGGCCCCCTTCCCTAATTTCTAAAATTGTTCTTTTCTCCTTTTCCTTTTTAAGTTTATATGCAAGCCACTTTCCCGCTTTACAGTGCTGTTTATTATGATAATCTGTGGAAATGTGCACCAACTCTTCAGTTTGAACACTGATTTGGTTTGAACCCAAGTTGTTCTGCCACTCTGGACTGAGCTGCTAATATTGACCTTTCTTACAGGGCTGTTAGGATTGCCACTGAGGGAATTTATACCGGTATACACCAAACACATACTTTGATTTGGATCTTTATTTGGGAAACAGTCCAGTTTAGCATGGGCTGATTTGAAGGCTACTCAACCAACTCCAGTATGCTTCTGAACCTTGATTTTGCCAGAACTGACAGAAGTGCAGCTTGCTATGCAGAGGCAAAAAGATCTGAGCAACCAGCATTTCCCAAGGAAGCACCCAACACTTCAACCCCTTTCTCGTCCCCTTAGGGCCCCCAAATTTCATCACATTTTCGCACTTCTCCTCCTGGAAGAAAAACTAGTAAAAAGCAATGAACACTGGACCAGTTCAGCATCATTTTGCAGTAGCACTAGGACTCGAGGCCCCTGCTAAAAATATTCACCGCGATACAGGCTAAATTTGCCAGTAAGAAAATTATACCTTCTCTTTCCTCTCGTTAGCTTCATGTTCTTATATGCTTAACTTGTGCAGATATTTACTAATTTATGGGGATAACCTACACCCTACGCCATCATTATCTAAGTGTGTTCTACCTATGTGTGAATAAGAGAGTGGCTTAGCATCACTGCCCCAACCCCGTTCCCTGTTCTGTCTCTCTCACAACATAGAAAGTAACAAGTCTCTAAGTGAATGCTCCCCAGATGACTAAAGACTACATGACAGGATGCATTTCCAATTACATGTACAGCATCCATGCATAGAGGACTCTCTTTTTTTCAGAATCATCCCTTTTCTTCTGAGGAGAGTGATGGATCTCGGGATAAAGGAGATATGGATCCATTCTCTTTTTCTGCATGGACAGAATATTCTTAGGTAACCACTACATGGGACTGTGGGAATCCAAATTGCTACCAGATCTTCAAGTAATGGCTGCCCACAATCAGAGCATGGGGGGAGATGCTTTCCCTCAGTGTTAGAATGAGGTAACCCCTACTCTGACCATAGGCTGTTGTATCTTTGGTCAACATCAGAGACAGCCTATTTTCATTTTGGACACCTCACAATTCTGTCTTAAAATAATCCAGTTCAGTTCTGGATTTGAAATTCATCTGAATCTGAAAAATCTAGTAATTTATCTGAAGTGTGAAGAGATTAGTGCATAAGGGACAAAGAGAACTACTATAATAAATATGACGACACAGAAGACACACACACACACGGCCCATGAGACTGCTTCCATAAGATTTGAGAAATTAAAGAAAATTCAAACCAAGAGTAGAGATGCTGCATGACCAACAGGAAAACATATTATATGATCAGTAAAAAACAAAGTACAATTGAAACAATACAATGAGGAGCTATATAAAAGAGACTAAATTATGACAGATTCCTTCAAAGAAGAACCATTTGAAGACAAACTCATAATTTTAGAAAGTTAAGTGGAAAAAGCTCTCAAAGCCCTTGGGAAAAATTAATCTCCAGGAGTAAGTGGCATATCAATAGAACAGTTTCAGCCTATAAAAATGGAACCCATTCCATCTCTATCAAAAACTGCCAACAAATATGGAAAGCAAACAATGATCCACAGACTGGAAATGTTCAATATACATTCCAGTCCTCAAGAACAGAGACACCAGAGAATGTAGTAACCGCTGAACTATTGCACTGATCTCCCATGAAAGCAGAGATGATGAAGATTTTACAAGAAAGGTTTTTATCATATATGGTGTGAGAAATTCCAAATGTCCAACCTGAGTGCAGAAAAACACTATGGATCATATTGCAAACATACACTGGATAATGGAATGCACCAAGGAATTTCATGGGAAAATCAACTTCTGTTTTATAGATTACATTGAAGCTTTTATGTAGATCATGAGAAATTATGGTTTGCTTTAAAAGGAATGGGTGTGCCACAACATTTCATTGTCTTGATGATTTTTTCTGCTGCCAGGCAAAGACTTCATTATTCAAGCAGGCCTTTGAGTTTTAAATTATATAGCAATAGTCTTGTGTGAAGTGGTGTGCTGTATTTTAATATTTTATTAATAAGTTTTTACCTGTTTTAACCATGCTTTTTAATAATACTGTTATTTTTTAAAAAAAACTTTTGTAGAGTAAGAGTTTGATTTGTTTCAAACTTCTGGCAGCCACCTTGAATTAAATCCTGAGAGAAAGGCAGGGCATAAATTCATTAACATAACATAACCCTATACTCGAGACAAAAAGGGCACTGTCAAGACACAGTATGGAGCAAAAATGGTTTCTCAATGGAAAGGGGATCAGACAAGACTGCATTTTATTACCCTATCTGTTTAATTTATATGCAGTATATATTACATAGAAAACAGGATTATATTCAGAGGAAAGTGGTGTGAAAATTGAGGGAAGAAACATCCAACACCTTAAGATATGCAGATGACAATCTATTTCTTGCAGAAAATAGCACAGACTTGGAATGATAAAAGTTAAGGAAGACAGTGCAAAAGCAGGGTTACACTTAAGTATTAAAGAGACAAATATAATGACTACAGATGATTTATGTAACTATAAAATTGATAATACGATACTGAAACAGTTAGAAGATTTTCTATATCCTGGCTCAATCATTAATTTCAGAGAAGACTGCAATCAAGGAATCAGAAGACTAAGATATGGGAGCAAAGCTATGAAGGAACTAGATACGATCCTCACTAGTAAAGGTGTATCATTAAATACTGCTACAGGAGGATTTATTTGATCGAGAGAGTCATGGCCCTGTGTTTGCAAGATCTGAGCAGTGAAGATGATGACCAGGGGGCTCTTGGACATCTCTCATTCATAGGTTCACCATCAAGTCAGCTTGATGGCAAGTAACAAAAAATTCTTATTTCAAGTGTGTTTCTCAGGATTCCTCTCCTTTACTGCCACTAATTCCACAGCAGTTCCTAGTCCTTAATTTCGTAGCAGTGATCCTTGTCTTTCCAATTGGAGAATGAGCTGCAAAACTGCTCCTGCCATCAGTTCTGGCCTCAAAGAACATAACAGTAGCCTACAATAGTGGAGTCCTACAGAAAACCAGCATCTGTTGGCAGTGACAAGGTTCCACTACTACTATTATGCGAATGATGGCAAAAATCTAATTCACAGTCCCAGTCAGAGTAGACTTGTTGAATCAATGGGAGTTCCCTAAGTGCTTAGTTACCATTCAGCAACTGAGTTAATGGGTCTAGTCTAGCTGATACTAGCAATTGGGTTTAGGCCAAAGAAACAGTCATACTTGTTAAGGGCAGTCATTCAAAAGCGGTATCATCTCACTCTGCCTCCAAAAAGGGAAGAATAAAGAGTGTATTTTTCTTTTTGTTCACTTCGTTTTGTTTTATAGCTATTCACTCCCTTTCACTGTCCTCACTGCACTTAGAGGATTTAGATCTTAAAAGACCCAGTCATGCAAAATCATGTTGAGTCAGTGCAACTGCTGATTTATGAGTATTAATGGGCTTGTTTTCTTTTAGCATTTTTACAGGTGTTCCATAAGCATTATGTTGGCTCAACCACCAACATTTTAATTTCATCTTTGAAATAGGATCACTGCGATACAATTATGAATTATTGCTCGTTGGAAAATGAAGAAAACCAGTTCAACAAGGTTGTAATTATATTTAATACATATTTTGCTTTTAACAGCAATTTGAAGAAGTAAACATCATCAACCTTTACAATTCACAACTAGTGAAGAGTTTATAGTGCTTATAAAGTTGTATCTAAAATATACCTTATTCATCCTCTATAGAACATCTTGAAGACAGTCTAATATTATAATTACACATTATACAGTAGCTGCCTCTTCCCACCACTGTAATTAAGGCATTCCCATTACAAACCTCACCTCTCAAAATTCCAGTACTGTCTGGTAGGTACATAAAATCAACGTTTTAAGTTTTGTTAAGCAAAAACTACTTAACGGAAAACAACAGTCTGCCCGAATGACATTGGGATGACACATAGACAGATATTGCATCACTGGCCTTAAAATTGGACATGTCACTCAGAATATTCCAAGTGGTATTTTCAAAACAACCATTTGTTACCTCTGATGAATAGCAGAACACGAGTCACAGTAATGCCTGGTGAGTAGCTTAATATACAAAGATGTTGATTTCCATCTTCAAGTTAATAGGAAATGGTTAAGAGCCATGTCTCCATGTTTTTAAGGTTTCTCACCCCATTTGAACTGCATGGAGCTGTTTAGCAAGGTGGTTGTTAAGTCCTTCTTTACAGTTGGGTACAAGGACTATATGATACAAGAACATGTCTTGAATTGGCAATAATTTAAAGCATTCCAAAGTTTACCAGGTCTGTTACAGAATACAGTGACATTCATAAGGTTAATTAACATAGCCATGGGGAGCCATCATTGCTGCCAACACATGCCACACTGCACACTGAGGTATTATGCAAGAGTCTCTCACACCTTCAATAATTCTCTTCACATTTCGGACTCAATAAATGTGGCACACCAGAGTCCTGCTTCATTCCACAGAAGCTTTTTAGTACAAGATCTCCTCTGGATTATTAACACAAAGCAAAATATGATATATATTTTTTTTAAAAACACACACTAGCTCTTTGATCATTAATCCCAAGGAAAGAAGGCCTTCAAATATCCAAGCGGAGGACATAAAACATTAGAGATCCCTGATGCAGCTCCCTGAAAAACCTTCTACCTCACAGCCCTCAGTTTTCAATTGTACAATGGATACATCTGTATATTCTTTTAAATCAGCAGATTTAGCCTTCAAAATATTCTCATGCCAGTTTTAAGATAGTCAGGCAAAGATTTTAAACAAATCAGCAGAATCACTGACTTAGTTATGAGTGATGCTACACCAAGACAAGAATATTTAGTTTAATTTTTAAGCATCTCCATTACTTTGATGTTAAATTTTTATTTCATTCAAATTTTAATTTCTTGTTTTAAAGCATCTCAACAATTCCAAGTGATATTTACTCTGTTACAGGAGGCATTTTAAAATAAACTCACGTAACTTATATATTATGCTACACATACCATTGCAAGGAGAAGATAAGGAGATGCACTAATACTTAAGTGCTTTTGAATATTAACTCTGATAACAGAGGCAATGAGGTGCAATGGTGAAACACTGCAACAGCTAGTAGAAAGCTGGAGCTACTGATACTTTACGCATTAACGGCCTTAATCCTAGTGTTATTTCAAATTACAGCAGACTCAAGGAATCAACGGTAACTCAGTAAACCAACATTTGTGTATTCAATGGGTCTACTGTACTTTGTGCCTAGGCACAAATTTGTGCCTAGTTTTTCATCTTCTTTTATTGATTGCACATTGTACTTCCAGTAGCATTTTTGTTCAAAGCTGCTACTATATATTTCTCACATATGTAAGCCTTAAAAATTATGCTCCACTTGCTTGTTCCACATTGTTCCTAAACATTATATGTTAAAGGGGGGGGAAAGAGAGAGAAAGAAACATTTAAACATTATCAGTACTCTGGACCAGCTTCAGCCTCTTTGAGTAACTGTAGCATATCTATAAAACATTTTCATAGACTATTATCTTTAAAAGGGATTCTTTAAAAAAAAAGGAGGAGGAAAAAAGAGAAGGAAGTAAGGAAGACAGATAGCAGCAGCTTACATAGGCCAAATGAACAAAATGATAGAAGCAATGTAACTGGCCATTTTAGAATAGATTCAAGTTATGCTTCTCTTTTTGTCAACAACTGGACTTCTTCACCAGTAAGCTATTCCTTCACCATCTTCACATCTGTCAACCTTAAAGGTCAGCAGACTTAACCCTTACCATAATCTGATTTTCTAACTGTCTGTCCAAACAGACTCCACTAGTATTGTTTCACTGTAAAATATACAGCAGTTCTACACAAATATTACATTAGTTCATTCCAACAGGGCCTATGCACAAGACGTTCATAGCATTAGTCACCAGAATGCATATAAGAATCCAAATAACATGTCCAGGCTAAGAGAGTAGAACTTGCAACAAGCATAGTGAGGCTTCTTTTACCAAATCTGAAAGAAGTCTTCTTTTTTCCTGTATTTAAAACGCTATCCACTAATGACTTACTTCTAGATAATTTCATCATTAGCACTTGATCCAGGCCATATCTTCACTCACAGGGGTGCTCCTGCTGGTGTGATATGAAGCATCCTGCAACAGGATGTATCTATGTTCAAGGGGGCACCATTCTTAACACACTGCAAACACAGACTGTGTGACTGTATCAGCCTGCACATGTGTAGTGCAGATGCTCCAGGCTGATTTTTACACCCAGTTGTAAATCAACCCATGACACAGGGCAGACAGTTCCATTTGTCCATGTACAAATCCACTTAGTGTGCAACTGCCTTGTGGATTTATTTATTTAGTTAGTTACTATAATCACAGCACTGGGATTGTAATTTTAATTGAACCTGAATGAATTTCCAAATCACCTCTGCATCATTCATTATTCTACATGAGAAATAATAAAAGAGTGATACTCAAAAACCATCAAATCTATCAAATGGCCCTAAAGTAAATAAAAAGTAGAGGGAGAGAGGCAGAGACAAAAAAAGGAATAGCACTTTGGTTTGGCACAGGAATATTATGCAAAAACGATGGGATACAGCAAACCAAGCATAGCTCAGAATGTAGACGCTCCAAGCTATAAACCAACATCTCATCCAGCATGTTGCTTTTAAGTGTGATTTCACACTGATAATATCCCAAAATGCTGGATTTTCAAGTGACTCTCAGATGAGGCAATCACAGATTGCAGTAAACAGTGCTTTTTGGAGATAGAACAGACCAAGGGTACAAGGACGAGGGCGGAGGAAGAAACAAGAGAGGGGAGACTGCTGTTTGGCAATTTCATTGTCAAGTACTCCAAAATAGGTACTCTTCCCAGTTCGTCATATATCCTCCTATGAGTAAAGTACATTTTGCTCTTCTCAGTCTTCATGAGACTTTTCTGCAATAACTTTGCATTCATACTATAAAATAAACACATAAATTAGGTGTAAACATCTTTGAGGCTGGTATCAATACATACAGAGAAAACTGAAAACAGCAGAATAACAATGCAAATGGGTGGGCTCAGCAGCTTATCTTCTACTCATGGGACCAGCTCTCTGCATTATTCCTACCTCCTGCATATTTTTGAGTAAAACACAGCAGGAAGTCTGAACGTAGCACATATAGACATAAGCAATAAAAAAGGGAGTAGCTACTACAGCTTTGGTTTCCAGGAGGGAAGCAGGAGTTCCAGCATATGCTCCCTATGAACAATGGCAAGTCCTGATAAGTACTTCTGAAAGGGATATTCTTGCCTTTACAAATAAAATCAAGGTGGGAACATTTTTCGGTCTAAGGCTGAATTCTGTGGCTAATCCTTGATAGGCTGCCTGCTGGAGGGTAAAACGCAAAAGTAGCAAGAGCTCCCACCTCCTTTCATTTGCACATACAGATTCTTATCACCCTCCTCCACATCAATAGCAATTATGAAGGAAGAAAGCCTCCAGTTTGGAGCTACCAGCATTCTGAAGTTGTCCCCCAGCATTGCGTCTTCACATGGAAAGAGTTAAATATTACTTCCCATCTAAAACTCTTGTCCCATAAATCCCTCCTCCTCTGGGTGCCAGTTTACTTTCCTAGATGCACTCATTGGCACCAATGAAAGCTTCTTTAAGAAACTGAACAGGCTTTATTGTTGCACCAGAATACAAGTGAAGGGTGAAGCTGGATGTCTAGGTAGGAAGGTCAGGCTATGGGCCAAATACATGTGAGATCCTACAGTGCTGTTCTTTATGTTTTGAACACTCTGTACATTTCCTAGTGAGCAACCCGAGTGTTACATAACATTTGAAACACATCTGATAATTGTCTGAAAGTCACTAGTTTGTCTTGAAACACTGTTTTGGAACTACTGGGCAAAAGGCTATTCAAGATCTTGATGTTTTGTCATCCCAATAAATTGCATAAAAAGTACAGTGAAACAGATAACACTGTTGTGTGTTTATTGCACCAACACAGTCTGTGCTGCTTCTATAGCAGTGTAATTATCTGAATATTAACTCCAAAGACATACTTGTGGACCTCAACGCCCACTAATTATTCACAAACATATCACAAACAAACCTAGTAATGATCAACTAATTTACCATTGCCAACTGCCTGCCAATGTTTCCCATTGTTATACCACCAGCAAAAAATATACAGGGTAACCAGGACCGCACATAAAGAAAGTCAGGAGATGTGTACCTAGAAAAGAGATAAGGAGGATGTTTATCTGTTAAACCTGATAAAGTAGATTAAAATACATCTTATTACAGAGAAGCTCAGCCATTAATGATTGTTGTGTATCTCTAACTTCTTCTTCTTCTTCTTTTTTTTTTGGGTGGTATCACTATAACAGCCTGGTTAAAGAATCCATTTTGTTCTGAGAAAGGCAGCAAGAAGCTTCAAGACACCCAGGTATGAGAAAGCTCTAAGTGGTAGCAAGGTGTTGGGAGGAATGAAACCAAATTGTCTACGTGGGTCCTCTACTTTCTGAATCTTTAGGAATTTATTACACTCACCCAAAAAAACAGTTGTCTGTGCAGTGTGCTCTGGCGAGTCTTGCTTTCATGGATGCATACCGATGCATACAAATGCTTATGACTACAATGTCACTGCCCCAACCATGAAGTGTTCCCACCCCAAGATGGATCTCGTTAAAGTACTACCTGGCCACATCTTATGACATATTTGTTTCATGTATTTCCACTATTTCCCAGAGGCATAGCTTGAACTGCCCAATCAGCTAGCTACAAATCTGTCAGATGGTCTGGAACGTCTCTGACATTCATCTTTATTCTGCCAGCAATTAGCCCTATTGTTCTGCATCATTCTGATGCCAGTCCCCAAGCCAATAAAGTGCACATCTCATGTGAGGTCAGGCAAGACTCCCTGCTCCTATCCTCACCTTCAAGTTTGGAGTTGGATAGGCAACAGGTCCTTGCTGTTTGGATCCTATGATTCCAAGAATTGAATAGATTGACAATACAAAAGTCAGCTTTCCTCCCAAACTAATTACTGGGATAGAGGAGGGCACCAGCATGCAACTACAAAGGAACTCCACCCCCAACTCTCCACCCCATTTCCTGCAAATCTTCAAACTGGAGAGTGAAATCGGGGACTTCTGCTTATTCAACGCTGTTGCAACCATAAGCTTATGCAACTGTTCCTTCCCCTGAGGGCTGCCATCATATACACACTTAAATCCCATCAGAATGAATTTCACCCTGCTTGGGAAGATGCTGAGGGATACTGCAGTGTTACCTGCAGGTATGACAGATACTGCCTTCAATCTCCTAATTACACTTATATAATTTTAATATGCTGGAAACACTTACTGGTAAACTCCATTGTAGACCAGAATCTGAGTCACTACTGTGGCTAGAAATGCAATTCCTATGCCCAGGCCAAAGCCACTTCGAGATCTATCAAATGTCCACCACAGTCCAATGGAAAGTGCAGCAAGTGTAAGAGACAACTGGATGTTGTTGGCAAAATCCACTTTCTGTGAGTGATGTTAAGGATCCAGTCTGGGAGATCAGTCAAACACTGATTAATCTGAGGTGCTTTTTTCTCCTTAACCTAACAGAGACTGCCAACAGGTATTCTACAACTCTAATTTGTCTGATACTCCTTCACTCTCAGAAACACAGGGCCAAGTAACATCTCTGCTTGAGCAACCAATCATAGCATTTCCAGGGCTAGACTAGTGCTGTGAAAGTTCAAATGCTTTTTAAAAGCTAAATAAGCAATTAGATTGCTTTTTAAAATCTTTCTCAGAGCTACTCACCTCACTAACAGGTATCTATCACCACAAATTCTGGTTTCACAGGCATTCTAAATTTTAATACTTTATTGCTTTTCCTGTTGATTTATGGCACAACATATTTTGTGCTCTGTCACATTTTTATGGTGTTTATCAAGACAGACAAGTACTTTGTCACACAACATGCTCTTAAAACCATGGAAGCCATCACTACACCACAATGAAGAGATGGCTGCCAAGTTACACAGGTTTAAATGGAGACTAGACAAACCAGTGGCTAATACAGATCACCTATAGCAGTTGCTAGGTAAGACAAGTAGGAGGGTATTCTTGTGCTCATGTCCTCCTTATGGGCTTTCTACCTCTTTAGCCATGACAGGGACAGAATACAGGATTAGACAATTCCTCTTTTACATTCAACATACATTTTTAAATAACTTTACATAACCCTAAGTTAACAATGGAAGGGGAACTACTGAATTTACTGTTGCAGCAAGGAATGCTCCATACCTGAAAGACCAGTGAAGTGAGAGGAGTAGCTCTTGTTTACCTTTCAGCCTCCTAGAAAGTTCAGATACTACTATCATTAATTTTCTTATCGCAGAGAAGGATACAGCACTGGCATGATTTATGCCAACAAAGACTGCTACACATCGCATCACACTTGACCATTCCCTCTTAAATTTATGTGGTTCTCCCAGATGTTTATCCATGCAGGGGTACAGTAACCCAATCACAGCTGTAAAAACAAACAAAACACAAAAGAAGCAATTAGATATCTACAAAATGTGTCATTCATTATCACTTTTTGCTTCAGGATTATTTTTCTTAATTTGCTACTGGAAAAATCTGAAACTGTTCAGCCTCTCTGGGATGGCACAATCTGGAACACTTTAAACATCACTTTCAAAAATAGATTCTCTCACAACAAAGTCCTAGATGTATCTATTTGGAAGCAAGTTCTACTGAGTTCAGTGAGACTTACCAATCTGCAGATCTTTCAAAGCTTCTTCTCTCTTGTCCTATCCCCCACTTCATTGTCCTTTTTACCTCCATTATACCAGCTGTCCATTTATTTCTACATTTTTTGGTCTATTCTTCTTTTTAGCCCTTATTCCCTACTGTTTCATTTTACTCCCACAGATTTTGACCAACATTAACATGACATTTGTCCTGTGCTCAGACACATGAACCCCCCCCAAAAAGTGATATTTTGTTTGCTAAGATCCACTTTGTCTGTATCTGTACATACACACAAACAAATAAACAAATGATGCAGCGGTAGAGCTTGGAGTGTGGGGAGGGGGGCATGATGTTGGCAGGGCGAGGGGCATGGCCACTGTGTGTGGGGCTGTGGCTGCAGTGCATGAGAGTGTGGCCAGGGGACGTGGGGAGTTGCCATCGGCCAGGACACCCCCCAAAACATTGCCACCCAGGGCAAACCGCCCTCCCATCCTTACACAACTGAAACCATACGAATCTTGACCCACAATGCTTGTGTCTATAATTGCCAACTTAGCCTCTCTCCCTAGAAAGAAAAATGAAGTAAAGTCAGGTAGCATACTCAAGAATCTCAGTCTGGCTATGGAAAAAAAGGAACCACGATATACAGGAACTTCTAAGATAAAACAAATCTATAACTGTAATCAAAATATTCCAAGAAAAAAGCCAACAATTTTTAGTAAGTTTCACAGAAAATTCCTTTCTGATCTAAGTCCTCCATAAAAGTTGTGGTGAAATTCAGTGAAAAAGCAAATAATTAAATAATGGACAACACCTAGCTCTGAAGATTATTTTTTATGGGAAAAAGGACTACAAAAAAAAAATCTGTTTCCTAGACAATGGATGGTTTATTAACCTGTACCAGAATACAAGAAAGAGAATCTGAGGGAAACATTCACTAATTATTGGGTTTTACTTGAGTATTCTCTCTCAGTGCTGCCTCTTGACTTCACTGCCAAGCGGGTTTTGACATAAAAAGTCTAAAAGAGATTTTGAATTTATCAAGGTATTACCTGAAGCAACAGGGAGGAGAGGAAAGATATATATCCCATCTCACCAAGAAAATCCAGGCACCATTAGTTTATATTTCTCAATACATTTATACAGTCTCAATACATTCAATATTGCATGACTTTCACTTATGAAATGACTTGCTTCTACCTCTTTAACTACGCATCATATTGTTGAAAAGAAAGGTTTCTGTTAAACTACACATCTCACAATCAGAGAAAAAATTGTTTGCTACTGACCAGTAACAAAACTACAAACATAAAACAGCTTTGAAGGCAGTGGGGAGACAAGACAGCCAATGGGGACTCTCAACACAGTCAAGAAGTCACTGATGGGCTGTACTGAACCCACAATATTTTCCCAAGTGTTTTCCTAGTATATCCGCTCTGTTCCGCCATACCTGATGCTGTTCCACAGCAAAGTGGAACCCACCAAGCTGATGAGAAGATACTTGTAATCACATCAGGTGGAAACAAGGTGACATTTCTCTGAATCTGTAGCAAATTTAATACTAAAGCAAGAAAGACACCAATTGAAAACAAGACTACTCCACGAAGCATCAAGTTTAGGCTGTGGCTGGTGACTGAAGAAATGTATGGGCCACACTTCCTTGGTATGGATGGTTGAGCATCATTATCTGCCATGGCCTCATGTACTTCTAGCAACATTCAGCACAGAAGTTTGAAGCCTAAGGAGAAGAAGAACCAAGGCTGAAGCAATTCCCTTTCTCTTAATTCAGGACATCTTCCAATTCCTATTCAAAAAGACAAAAGAAATGAAGCACACACATATTTAAATGTTCTTTAGAAAAACACACGCATACACAGAGCATGGAGGTTCTTAGGAGAAATTCTATGGGCCAAATTCTTCCTTTTTTTTTTTTTTTGACCTATTATTTCTAAAATATTACTTGGATTGATTTCATCTTGAACCTTACCATTCCAATAGTGCACATTTTTTTAAAAAAAAAATCTATGAAACAATTGTATTGTTTTATCATATTGTACTGTTTTATACCATAATCTTTATATCTGGTCTAGAAATGTACATTTTACAGCTGTTGACTGGTATACACTTAACTCTATTTTTATCCCTATTATATGCGACAATTATATTATCAATGATTAATATTCTTATTAATATTATCTACATGCTAAATTCTATAGCTTGTAGTACTTGTGCACATTCAAGTACAATTACATACGGCAATATGCATATTCCACCTGTTCTCAAATGAATCCCGGGACAGTCAATCTCTCTCAATGATTCAACTGTTCTAAAGTCTTTTGCTGTAAGGCAGATATAAGTATTTAAAGAAAGAAACAAAATTTCACCATACAGGTGTCAGGCTAAATGGATGTACACTAACAACAGATGAGACTGGGATACAATTCTTCATTAATGACCTTCATTAACTTGAATTTTGTCTGTCTTGAGGAACATAATGGGAAAAATTGTCTTGGGAACTCCCAAGATACACTCCAGCACAGTACCTGCATCTGAAAATGGGATCACAACTCTGGCTTAGGAAGAACTGTCTATTTATCTTTAATTTCTGATTAAGACTGAAAGGAATGCCAGAAAACCACCCAGCAAAACTATACTTTCAGGAACACCTGGCTTTCAGCTCCTTGAAAGAAAAATCCTGGTATCAAAATATCACACATCCTCTACAAAATTTGGCTTTGCAGAAATTTATTTTCCCCACTAAGATAAGTTATCAGCAAAGAAAGAATTCAAGTCACCTGCCAATGATATGTTCTTACAAGAAGACTTTGCATCTCTCACTTCAGTTAAAATCTCCCCATGGTATAAATGACTTACATACATTCCAGGCCCAAAGGCCCAAAACTAAAAAGTTTTGTTTAAGAAGAGAGCTAACCAACTAGGTTTTAGCTAATACCTTTCACAATTCTAGACAGCTGACTAGCTAAGCTTGCTTATCATTTATGCTACTGTTGCTATGGTCTGGATGAAGTTGAGGACATCCCCCACTATTTGCTTAGTTGTTCTTTATCAAAGGCAATTAGAGGAAAAAACCTTGTGGAGTTATCTATTCAAAACAATTGTTCTGTCTGCAAATAACAGAATTTTTTGCTTTTTAATAAAGATTCTAGTATCACTAGAAGAGCTGAAACTTCGTCAATGGCATTAGCTAAGCCCCTGCAAGCTATTACAGGGCGTTCTCAAAAGTTTGTAGCATTACCACCTCTATGGCTTCATTTTGTATCTTTTAATTCTTACTGGTAAACTTAGTAGTATTAGAAATAGTGTCTGAAAGTCTATGTTATATTTTAACTTCATTATTTGATATTCGTATAACCTCTGTGTTTTTAATTGTTCATAACCATAGGTCATCACAATTAAAATTTGAACTGAACTGGGGCAAGATACAAACCTAACTTAAACATTATAGTTCACTGATTTCAGTAGGTTTTCTCTAAATCTGACTATGTTTAGATCCAAAACTCCATTGACATTTGTAGTTGGTTAAAGAGCTCTCTCGTTACGTTTCTGCTCACATTAGAGTAGGTCCACAGACACAGCTCAGTTCAAAAAGTGGGCCATGGTCTGTTCTTCAAACTCATTGGCTCAGAATATATTACCGAAACTATCAAAATCTATTATCACGTTTATTTCTGTTCAATTCTGGCTTATCATCAGATACTGTGATGTTTGAGTGTCTACCGCCTTGAGAACAGAAGAATGATATTTGCATCACTTTGAAGTTCTAGAAGACAAAAGAAGACCTGGTTCTTGGTTTACTTAGCAGATTGTTCTTATATGTATAGCATTGGAGTAAAGATAGCTCTTTGATCTTCCAACAAAGCTAGCTAATAGTGCAATGTGCCAATAAAAGAACAACGAAGGCCAAGTTTCACAGGGCAATGTTCCAAAAGAACACATCCAAAGATGTAAATGTCCAACGGGGGGGGGAGGAAAAATTCAAGCGTGTATATGTGAATTTTCATCTAGCCGCTCCCCCCGTCTTGATTTTCTTACCATTTTTTCCAAATAGAAATGCTTCACATTTGGGGAAACCCTAGAAAAACCACCTAGGAAAGATTTGTTCTTTTTGAAGTGAATGAAACACCTTTAAGACAAGATTTTAATATATCAAATTGCAAAGCACAAAAGTTCTTATGTCAGGTGATCCATGGAATTAAAGAATGAAGACACACCACAGAAAAGTTAGGTATTTTTACCATGTTATAGAATTCAACATGATATCTAAACGTGCCACCTTCCATTAATATGGAGACAGTATGTGACTAATAAGCTATACTTTACATTTGCTTCCATTTTCAACTGCTCCCCATATGTACATCAGATGGCAAAAATTAAGACACGCATGTCTGTGATTAGGATGGGCAAGAGTTTTGTTTGGTTCATTTTTTAATAAGAGCTTCCCCAAATCACAAATTGTTTCATACAGTCAATAGGGAAAAATTCTATCTCATTAAAGAAGAAATGAACGTGGTGGGTGGGAACTTTGTCTGAATACAAACTCAAACTGAGGTTCTAGAGGAAAAATGGCTGGGATCAGTAATTAAATTTTATCTCATAAAGTCCAAGAGGACAATCTCAACCTGTTACCTGCTGCTTCACAGCAAAGAACTGGAACATGTCTGTGATCAACTGGACAGTTATACAGTCTGACAACTGCATTATGGCCATAACTGCATGGGATGGAGAACTATTGTATTTGCTGGTATATAAGACTCTTTCCCCCAAAAAAATACTGTTTGAAAATGGCGTGCATCTTATATGCCAATGTGTCTTATATGATGACAAATAGTATTTGTCAGTGTACAATTATCATAAAATAATAATAATAAAATTTATTTCTATCCCGCCTCTCCCCATGGATCGAGGCAGCGAACAACAATAATACATTAATTACATTAAAAAACATACCCAATCCTCCCCACCCACCAACCCATCTAAAACCAACCCCCTAAAACACACAACAATTAACAATTAACAACAATCAACTGACTATTAAAAGAACAGCAAGACAGTTGGTGCGAGGCGGTGGAAGTACTAGTCTGGGAAGGCCTGTCGGAAGAGAGCAGTTTTACATGCAGGCAAACATGGTAATACAGGAAACATATACAAAGAGGCACGTATCAAAATCAAGCCTGACAGTCACTTGCCTTAGTATTGGCAAGATGACTCTGAGCTAAATAAATATATACACCCTTCAAAAAAAACCACAACAAAACTTAGACAGAGTAGTCAGAAAAATTCTCCTCCATCCACCAGTAATCCCTAGCACACACCCTCTGGATATGAATGGCAGAATTCTCTTCCCAAACACCTCCTCTTCCAACCTGCCAATCGAAATTCTTGTTCTACATGGATTCAGTGTCACATCTGTGTACAACAAGTATTCTGACTGACAGCTTAGTCACCTGGAACGTTAAAGGAAGGAATCCCCTAAACGTTGTTTTGTACAGTCTGAAGCTGCCAATTGCTTGCATCTTTTGATAGCTCTTATTCATGAACAAGCAGAAGAGATGTAACAGCAAGAGCCCACTTGTATCCCTTATGCTATCTCTTATTCAGCTGCTCAATGCAGACTTAACTGTCTGAAGCTTTGAAGCACACTATATTGCTGGCCTGTGCTTCAGTACCCAACAGAATTGCCACAAGAATGGTAAAAATACAAACATGTTTGCACGCGCTACTACCACAAACTTCTGAAGCCTTCTGCAAGCTGCATTTACATACTCCAGAGATGAGGGCTGCCTGTGCTAAGAAGAAGTTTATATAATCTTCAACCCACATCTCCATGTCAATTCAGGATGCTGACTAATCCAGCAAGACCCTGCAAAACTTGTCTGGAATGTTTTGGAAGCCCTGTGCATCAGGTTATGTGTTATTGGAGTTAAGAGATGAGGTGCATTCTTCCCTAACTGCCTAGGGCGCAGGTTGAGAAAGAATGCACAAATTGTCAATACAACTTCAACAACAGTATCCTTCAATAGCCTAGTTTTTGCTTGCAACTCTGACAATATTAAGTCTGTAATGTTTATGGTCACTTGGACTGAGACAGATTTGAAAGTAGAGGAGGGGGACACTGAACGAAGGAAACACACAAGGAAAAGAAAGACTGAAAATGAGTCAAGTTCCTAAGAAGAGATGGTTTTTGAAAATTTAGGAATTTAAAATAAACATATAGTACTAAGTGGTCAGTCTGAGGATTACATGGTTGACTTGTGCTGACTTCTGCAAACAACAGAAATAGACAGTTGGACTTAACCTCAGGAATTCTATAAAAACTGCCGAGAAAGATTTTGGCTGCATTTGGCAAATTTGACTAAGGAAACCAAGCTTTGTTTTCTAAGGTGGTAGGAACCACACACTGAGCGTGTTTTGTTGAAGCCAGAAAAGCAATTCTTACACTCTTAGGAAATGCTTCTGACACAATTCTGACCCTTACCATAAGCACGCACACACTCATTCATCCACTGCAGACTGAAAAGCTTTTTCTTTATTCTGTGGCAGAAGGAGCCATCTTTGGAGGTGCCAAATATGCAATTTTCACAGCTAACTCTGATTTCAAAATTTGTCTCCACCCCATGCCAGCCTGCTGGAGGGAAGAGAAGAAGAAGAGAAGAGAATGGCCTCATTTCTGCTCCTCCAGTTTCATACTACAGTGATCTATATATGAAGAGCTGCTATGCAAGCAAATCTTAAAACTCTGCTGATTGCATATCTTGACAAAAACTGGTTTTAAATATAAAACACAGCTTTCACGGTTCCCCTCTCTCTCTATGACTTCAAGTCATTTCTAACTTAAGGCCAACCTAAGGGGAACATATCACTGGGTTTTCCTGTCAATATTTATCCAGTGGTGGTTTGTCATTGCCTTCCTCTGGGTGACTCACCCAAGGTCACACAGTGGGTTTCCATCGCTGAGAGGGGATCGGAACGCACATCTCCTGGAGTCATAATCCAACACCTGATTAAAAAGTCCTGCTTCACAACACACAATCTGATATAGTTGCTGAATGCTCTGAATGTTAAGGGGAAATGCCATTCTTTGTACTCTTTTACTCTGAACTAGACTGGCCTTCAGCTTTCTTAAAGAATATACCGTTTAGCTATGAAGCAATTAACATGGAATCCTGGAATAGACTAAAAACATGGAGTCCTGCAAGGCAACAGTTTCCTGAAGTTTTTCTTTTGGAACATTTCTTCCCAGTAAATAGGCTGCTAACCCAAACCTATCTGAGAGGTGAGTCCTGAGTTGCTGAGAAATGCATTTATGCAGTTGCATTTATTTCAACTTCTGCTCCTCTGCTAGAAAGAAAAATGGGGAGAGGAGAAGAAGCCTTCAAAATGGCACATGTTTATCTCTGTCTATTGTCTACTGTAATAATTAAGATGCATTCAGAAAACCACAAAAATCAGATGTAAGCAGGATCCCTGCTATACAGTATGAATCATAGACAGTGATAGGAACTAACTAATTAAAATCATTAAGTTGAAAGTATATCAACAATTCATTGAGGTTAGAACTTCAGCATTAATGTATCCAGAATTTAGGTATTAAATTATTAATATTATTAAATTAAATTATTAATAAATTCAACACTGTATATAATTAAAGTACACCAAATTAGTTAATTGCCAAGTTACACAGTTTTAAATCAACAAATAGTAAGAGTCTAGAAGCAGAAATGGTTTTCTTGACTTCTAGATGGTCATCTTCGATTCAGCCACAGCACAGCAGCTCCTCAGCTATTCTAGAAACTAAACACTAAAGCTCTACATGAGAATCAGTAAACTACGGTACTAGTGAAAAAGGATGAGATTATTCGGGAGAAAGAATGGGAGATGGTGGATGAGAAACTGAGCTTTCAACAAATCAGGGAGCTGTTTCCTTCTTTCCCACCTTCAAAACAGGGAAAAGTAAAGGGTGGAGTGGCAGTAACATTTTGGATGGGATTTTTTATCTTCATTCTGTCAAAAGCTTTCAGTGTAAAAATTCAATGTGAGTCTTTTAATGTAACAATAAAAATTATCTTCCATTCAGCATAAATGTAAGTGCAGTAGATTGTTAAAGGATAATAGTAATTAACTGCATGTATTAATCTCTCCTAATTAACTTTTCAATATCTGATCACAGAATTTTAAGAATGGTTTGTGCAGGCATTTTAACATTACAGTGCATCGCAGTTCAAAATCCTCTTCTTTAACACAAAGCTATGTTCAGTGTCCACCCATTTTTACACATATCTATAAATCCTCATAGGAGAAAACCAATTTGATAAGGCAGGAATTTATCTTTCTGTCCTTTTCAGACACACATAGAACCAATGTACAAGAAGGCAAAATGAACTTCCTTTTCTTCTGCTCTTTAACTTCTTACAGTCAGATATTCCAGCCCCCCGTCAAGATCAATACCAAAAACAAGCCAGGGAAAGAGTAAAGCAGTTGAAGCAACACAGCTACCCTTTCATCTGCACTAAAAGTAAAATCTTCCCAACAAATCTTTGGGTAGGAGAATTATTATCAACTACACTGGAACTTCTATGTGCTAGATTAAAAAACAGCTAGAGCTAGAGCTTATTTTAAAGCAGAGGCTTTTATGCTGTTGGTATACTAACAGACTTCTCATAACCTAGATCTTGTTAATATTCTTCAGCTGTCTAGTCAATACTTGCAGCTCTCAGAATTATACTACATAGAAAAGTATTCAGCCTTGCTAATGAGAAATTATGAACTTCATAAATGCGGACTCTATTATGATGCATTACACTAAATCTAAGTATGAAAGAAGACCAATTCTAGGTTTTGCGTATGATTTACCATTATATTCAAGATTTAACAAATCAGATTTATAGACACTGTACTATTACTATTATCGTTATTCCCATCTTCCTTTTTCCTCCAGAATCAAGACTCTGGATGGCTTTAAAATTAAAACAGATACAATATAGATAAAAACATGCAAAGGATTATAATTAAAATGTTAATTTGCAAACAATTCCTGAACAACTGTCAGAATAACAAGTCCTTCCCAGCTAAGAGAAAGACAGCAAAGAAGGGGACTTTCTAGCTCCCCTAGGAAGGAATTTTCAGAACCCTGGAGTGAGCCACCAGGGAGATCTTCTTTTGCATCCCCAACAGACATGCCTCTTGACAAGACAAAGAGAAAAGTCTCTCCTGAAAACTCAAAGCCAAGGCAACCTTGTATTGCAGAATATAGTCCTTCAGAGAGTTTGGACCCAGCTTTATGGAATTTTATAGGTCAAAACCAGCACTATAACTTCTGCCTGCAAACAGGCTGGTAGCCAGTGGGACTACTGTAAAAAGGAAGTTGTACACTTTCTGAACCCAAGTCAACAATCTGACTGCACCTCTTTGGGCCAAGCTCAACTTTCTGGACACTCTTCATTATACAATAAAGCCTCTGTCCCTTCCATGAAATACACCCATAAATTATGGACAAACTGTATGCAGCGCAAGGTCACCTAACCTGACGAAAATTCACCAGCTAGCTTCTCCTGCCCACCCCACAGAAGTGACACAAAAATATTTGTGAGCCATTTCCTTGGCTGCATGTTACTGTTTGGTAACCAGGAAATCCATGTAATTAAAATTCATATGCCACTGTGACAGCATGTCTCTTAGAGAAATATTCCTGGTAGTGATCCGGAAGCTCATTATCAAATAAATATCCATAAGCTATTAATTATTCTTGTGCGATATACTAATTATCATGCATATTATGGCTGAATGATACAACAAGAAAGGTGAAGAAATGGCCAGTGCTTTAAGCCTCCTCTTTTGTGAAAATATTCTTCATTTAGTGGCTTTGAAAAAGTTTGGAGTTCTCAGAAAAAGAATGCTCTACCTGCAATGCAGAATACTTTACTACAATATTTACAAATATTGAGTTAGACTTCAACATGCTTGAAATGATGAGGAACAATTTCTCAACAAATGAAAAGACAGCTGAGTGGTCATAAGAATAAACATTCATTAAAATAAGCAGTCTGTATGGCAGACATTCTATGTAAAATTGCTGCATCCCATATGAGTATCTTTCTCATTTGTACCGTACAATAAGGGGACTCGCATATTTTGGAATGTGGTGTTCACCATGCAATACCTGCAAGAACTATGGATTCCTACCTACAAGGAGTGTTACTTCCCTCTGCATGGGCCTTGCTGCTGCCTCTCGCAAAAAACCCCAAGAGGATAGGGCAGTGGTTCTCAACCTTTCTAATGCCGTGACCCCTTAATACAGTTCCTCATGTTGTGGTGACCCCCAACCATAAAATCATTTTCGTTATTATTTATTTATTTATTAGTTAGTTAGTTAGTTAGTTAGTTATTTCCAACATCAAATAGATTGGAAACACTGCCCTAAATCACTGCTCTGGATAGACTTCTAATGCCTAAAAACTGGTAACCCTCCCCCGTTTTTTTAAGCACAGAAAGCGTCCATCAATGCCAGAATTAAGGCAGTAGTTCTAGCTCTGAATATTGGGTTTCCACAGTTCAAAAAGCCAGTCACTCCCAAAGGCAATGCCGAAACAGCCCACATTTTACACGAGGCGCAGGGAGGAAAGGACAGGGAGAGAGGAAAGATGGTGGCGACATAAGCAGACGTGTTTTGTTTCACTCCCACCCTCCTTCCCTCCCTTAAAGGGAGTGCGGACGCTGGACATACAAAAAGCAAGGAATGCAAGACAGTCAGGGCGAAGAACACAACACGTGCGTGTGGCAAGCGCCAAGGGTCCACGCACAACAAAAGCAAGAGGAGAAAGTCATCCTGGCTATTTCTGCACTAGACTGTTATAGCGCTATGATTCCACTTTCACCATCCTATGGAATCCTGGGGTTTGCAGTCTGAACTGCAAACCCCAGGATTCCATAGGATGGTGAAAGTGGAATCATAGCGCTATAACACTGGAATGTGGAAATGGCCAAAGTCCACAGGACAGATCAGAGCAGCGCTTTCAGGTCCAAAAACCAAAAAAACAAAAACAAAACCCAATCAAGGAGCCTCGGGGGCTCTTGCTACACAAACCGAAGCCCTTGGCTAACGCCCCCTGCTCCTTTCTCGACTGAGTTCTCGGTCTTGGAGGGACTGATCTCCCCCGTCGGATGGCAGATCCGCCGCAGGAAAGTTTCCCCAACAGCCACACCAACAACTCCCATGGAGCAGTGTGCCCAGAAGGAATGGGCGACCAGGCGATCGCCGCTGCTGCAGCCCCGCCACTTTGGGAAGCAAGCGGAACCCAGCTGCTCACTCGCCCCGGCAAGCAACTCTGTTCGCCGGCATGAATAAGCGTGAGGCAAAGAGGGTGAGGGGACGGGGTCTTACCTCCCAGACGTCCCGCTGCAGCGCCATAAACCCTGAATGGGAAGCCCTCTGTGTGTGTTTGTGTGTGTGGTGCAGGCGCAAGCATCCAAGCAGCGCCCGGCTGCTCACTCACCCCAGCAAGCAACTCTGACTCTGCAAGCCGGCATGAAGGGGAAAGGGAACACTGAAGGGGAAGCCCTCTGTGTGTGTGTCTGTGTGTGTGTGGTGCAGGCGCGAGCGTCCAAGCAGCGCCTGGCTGTGCCCGGCTGCACGCCTCCTCTCCCCTCCTGCCAGCGCAGGCTCTCCTCTCCTCACTTCCGCCTTAACGCTCCAGCTCCAGCTCTCTCCTCTCGGTGTCCTCACTTAACATTCAGTCTCCAGCTCTCTCCTCCCGCTCTCCGCACCTCCGGCTCCACCTCAGGCTCTTCCAGTGCTTTCCCACCAGGCAGGGAAAGACGGGGAACGCGCAGCATGCCTCCTCTCCCCTCCTCCCAGCGCAGGGGTCTCAGAAGCACTGCTCCCATTGGCTGTGAGGCCACCTTCTTTTAAAAGGGGGGCAGGATTGAGGAGCCACGACCCCTGTGAAATGGTCGTTCGACCCCCAAAGGGGTCCCGATCCCCAAGTTGAGAACCACTGGGATAGGGGATCTTTGTGTTAAATGTAGGTTACAGACTACTTGTACTAGAAGCAGAAATATGGAACAACATTCAAACAGTCACTGATCATTTAAAAACAGAAGCTCAAAACCAGACAATAGGTTCAGTTCATCTGTACAGTCAACTAGCTATCTGTAGTCAACTGACTGTATTACCATAACCATACTAGTACTCTGAAAGCCAGCATGGTCTTGTGGTACGAGTGTTGGACTAGAACTCTGGGATACCTGGCTCTGAATTCCCACTTAGCAATGGAAGTCCTTGGTCAAGTCACACTCTCTCATCCTCAGAGGAAGGCAATGGCAAACGTCTTCTAAACAAATCTTGCCAAGATAATCCTGTGACAGGTTCAACTTAGTGTCACCTTAAGTCAGAATGACTTGAAAGCACGCAACAGCAACAAACGATGACAATGATGACAATATCATTCAACTCAATGGCCATATTTACATATGGCAATAATCCACAGTTTATGATAGAATGCTTTAACTATAAATTATCCTGCATAAAACTAAACACAGCACAGATGTCCATATTTGGGGCCTGCTGTGGGAGCAAATTATAGTACTGGGTTCAGGTGTAATAACAAGCCAGAGTCTGTGAACTAACAAACCTTGACTTCTAATTGTAGTCGGCAGCTGGCTAAATAAAACTATGAATTGCTTGAAGGGATGGGTTTATTCAAAAACAAGCCAGAATTCAACAAACCACAACTTGGTTTACTGCTATGTGCAAACCTGGCCAGTGAGCTGCAAGAGATTAAAAGTTCTCATGTTACAACTGCCTGAAGTACTTGTGGGAGAGCTGCCATGTGGTTCCACACAGAGTGTTACTTAGGTGAGGATACTTAGACCTTTACAGAAAGCAAGAGTCCTAGTAACGGAAAACAGAGACTGCCTCACATTGCAGGATAACACAGAGACAACCTGATCTACAAGCATTCAGGAAGGTTACTGCCAATATTAATTTATGTAATCACTTGACCTAACTGAAAGGAATATGCCTGGTTCCTTTACCTCATTACTTCTCTGAGTTCTTCTTGAGGGAAATACGTAACAATCTGAAAATGACACCGCATTCAAAACCCCTGATGAAATGGAACTTTACGATGAACTGTGCATGAGAAGAGGGGCCGACAGTTCTGAAAAGCAGAACACAAGTTCTGCCCAAAAGCCACAGAAATAATTAGAAAACAAAACTCCCCGATGCGCACCATACCTTTCATTCAGATCCTTTCTGTGACCTAGCCAGTGACCTGCAGAAATGTCTTAAAGCCTTCAATCTTGAGTGCACCAGACAAAAATTCAAAATTAATATGAAAATACTAGATCAAGAAAATTAGAACGTCTGCTCTGTCACAAGGCCTAGGACCCATTACTAACTTTCAGAATACGCAATCTGACAGATGTTAGTTCTGTGGCTTCATCTGTTTTAGCACCAACATCCACCGGCGACAGCTCATAGCTGCGATATATCTGTTTCACCTTTCAAGTGCCACATGACACTCTGTTGTTGTTTAGACTACCTCACAAGGTGGCTGTCAGGACAAAAGGCGATGGGGGGGGGACATGCCGTGTAACCCTGTACCGGTTGGGAGTAAAGGTCGGACGAACGTTTCAGAAACACACAACCCAGTCCCTCTCTCTGTTGCCTCACAAGGAGACTCCGGGGCCCGTGACTCACTGCGGGAAAGCACGCCGCATACTTCAGAAAGTGGCACTGTCTAGACAATGGCATGTTAATTACACCCAAGCAGGACGGCTGCCCGTCTCAGAAGCCATTTCCGCACTGGCGCGTTATAGCGCGACGATTCCACTTTCAACCTCCTCTGGAATCCTGGGGTTTGCAGTTTCGGGAGGGGCCGCCCGGCCCCTCCCGAAACTGCAAACCCCAGGATTCCAGAGGAGGTTGAAAGTGGAATCGTCGCGCTATAACACGCCAGTGCGGAAAGGGCCTTTGTCTCGCACAGAGACTTTAGTTCACCCCGTTCCTTCCACACTGACGGGGACAAGAAAGCAGGACGGGGACAGCCTCTCCCACCGCCAGCTGTCGCACCTCACGGACGTCGCCTCGTCCCCCTCAGAAGCCATCCCCACAACCTCACTGCGCGACTCCGCTTCTGCCCTTATCGCGCCTTTTGCCAGCCCCGGGGCCCAAACTCCCTTCTCCTCTTCCACACCCCGCCCCTCTCGCGCCCTGGCCCGGCTCTCCCTCCCTCCCTCCCTCCCTCCCTCCCTCGCACCCCACTCCCGGCACCCCACGCCGCTCGCCTGCGCTACTCACTCTGCCTCCGCCATCTTATCCCGCCCCTGCCTGCCAGTCTCCGCCTTCCGCGCATCCTCCCAGCCGACGGCGGCCGTGCCACCGCGACGCCCGACTCGGCCGGCCGCGGAGGCTGCAGGGAATTCCGCCGGCGGAGGGGAGGGGAGGGGAGGGGAGGGGAGGGGGCCCGAAGGAGCGCGCGCGGGGGCGCGCGGGCAGGCTGGCCGGCTAGGTGGCTGTCCAGCGCCACTGCAGGGGTCCTGGGGCGGGTCTGGATCGCGTGGAATGCACGAGGGGACCACCCACCTCCTGGAAGGATGCCTCTCTGCCGGGTGTGTGTGTGCGTGTCTGTGTGCAGAGATGAGTTTTCACACTGCGAATTTGTCAGCTGGAAACTAGAGTCCCTCTGCTGCGATTCCTGCAATAGAAAATGTGCAAACTCCAGTTTAAAGTGTTGCTCCGTTTTCAAAAGGCTCCAGGTCGGTGCTTCTGTGGCTCGTAGGGCTGCCCAAGTGAAAAACAGGAGAGGACTTCTGTACTTTTAATGGCCCTGCAGAAGAGGGAATTTCAGCAGGTGTTGCTTGTCACCTGAGGGCATGACCAGCAACGCTTCCTAAAGAGCCTTCTATACAACCATGGCCATTTCCGCACTAGACTCTTATAGCGCTATCATTCCACTTTCAACATCCTATGGAATCCTGGGGTTTCGCCCGGCCCCTCCCTAAACTGCAAACCCCAGGATTCCATAGGAGGTTGAAAGTGGAATGATAGCGCTATAAGAAAGAGTCTAGTGCAGAAATGGCCCCTGAAAGCTACAAGAACCCTCCTTGGCTTTCGACATTGGCAACCCCAGCAGGTAAGCAAGGAAAAGGCACATCAGATAGGCTTCGAAGTAAGGAATGCAGGTTCTGTAGGAAACACAAACCCAAGTATCTGTGCCAGGTGCCCATTGTGCAACTGGAAATTGCTACATGGGAAAGTAGGCCGTAAGACTTGAGCTGGTTTCTTGCCTCACAACTTTGTACTTAAAAACATCCATTTTATGTACACTTTTTTAGAACTGGAAATGTGTTCCATTGGACAGTAAGTACAACTTTGGGAGTGGATAAGCCTCGAGTCTTTATGGTGCCCCTTGGTGCCCTGCAACACAGCCGATCCTTGGACCGCAAATTATTTGCAGATTTGCAAATTATAAGCTAAAAAAAATAAGAACAGAATAAATGTAATTTATTTGAAAGATTGTAACTGATATGAAAGATAGGGTGGGTACTACTGTTGTGAAGTAGTAGATTCAGAGGATAGTGAGTTATGGCTGAAATACTGGAGAACAGACGTAACTGCTCATCCAACCCTGAGCCCCAAAGCAGAGAGGATCACCCTTTTGCCAGTAAGGTATGATTATTATTAATTTATATCCCATCGTTTACTTTAACAAAAGTTAAAACAAATACAACTAAAACTGCCAGATTTAACTGCCAGTCCACTCAGTTTCTGTTCTTGGAATGTGGTGAAATTTCTTTCCTCAACCCGGAAAGGGAAAAAAAAATTCCTCTTGCACCAACATATGGCCACAGCCACTTTAGAAAAGAGAGGGGAATGTGTTTAAGAATGAAGTATGGAAAACAATGTTAAATCCAAACAAGAGTCGGTAAAAATCATTTTAAAAGGCTGAAAAATAACCTCATAGAACTAAAGTAATTGTCTGAATACTTTTTTTTTCTTTTAAAGGTAAAAAAAAATGCACAAGGGAAAAGTCTTTAAAAGTATTTAATCGTGCAGAAATCAATCAGTCCACTGAAGTTGAGGAAGACTTCTGTTTGAATATAATGGTTTTCTTGCACCCAAAATTTATAGTATGGTTGCTGCCAGCATTTTTCATGTGCTTCCTTTTCTTCTCAGATCCCCTCAGAGAAGTATGGTCAATAAATATCTGAAGGTGAAACTTTTCCCTTCCAGTCAGTCTGTAAGGAAACATTCCCCTTGCTGAAAAAGTTCCTGCCAAGAAGTAAATGAAATGGTAGTTCTTATGTGTAAATATAGTCACAGAATGTTCTCAAAATGTTATAGTGCTATATTTTAAACCAATTGAAATGAACAGTAACCACTGATAGGGGAATTAATATTCATGTGGGTTGTCTTTCAAACATGCAAAGAAGCTTTGTCTTGTTTTCATAATTTCCTATTTCAGAGGCCAAACACTCAACATTTTCAGTTTATTACTGTAGCAGAAATGTCTAATATAGCTCCAGCTTTAATTGATTTAATTAGTGGAGTGATCAAATAAACGACATGTACCATTTTAAAAACGTATGTTTCTCAAGGGTGTTTGCAGTTGTGAGGATTAGATATTCATTATTCTATTTGCTATTTTGAGCTGTCTTTTGTAGATTTGTTACAGGATAAGAAAGTTCTTTTCCTAAGGTGATATGACCTTTTCTGCTAAAGATAATCTTTCTTGGACATCAGTCCTCCCTGAGGCTAGGCAGTGTCACACATACAATAATTGCATCTCAGAAACTTGTACTGTATACGTCTTGTTAATTAATCTGCCAGATCATGGCATGGTTCAGTCACTTAACTCAGTGGAATTATGGTAGATTGCTGCCTGTCTCAAAATCAGTTCATATGTAATCACAAAAACACTGGAACCAGAGTCCTGTTAGGACATAAACCAATGTACAAAGAGTTAGGCAAGGCTTTGCACTTTGTCAGAGGTTGCACTCTTCCGCTTGGTGAGAGAGGAACTGATAGTTGTGGAACAGTAAGACCTTGGTGCCTGTTGTACAGCTGATTATGAAACTGGGGGATCCAGCTTTACTATGTTGATGCATGTTTAGGCTGTGCCAAAAGTTTACAGGATGTTGGCCTGGTTTGCTTCTACCTGTGTGATGCTCAACAATTTCAAAAATATATGTATCAAGGAATGGCATACATGGGACTAAGAGCATACTTCTTTCTTTTATATATATATATATATAATTTTATTCAAATTTCAACAAATAAAACAAATAGTAATTTCTGCAATGTTACCTGTAATGTTTTTTCTTCTTCCTTTCCTTTCTGGATTATAATTATTGATATTCTCTCTATTTGTTATATCATGTATCGCAATAAAATGTTAATAATCTATAATTTGTTAGTTCCTGCTATATCTTACTTCTTTCTAAGGGGAAATATTGCCCTCTTTGCTGGATGGTGTGTATATAGCAAGAAGCCAAAACATTCATGAGTAAATGGCTGATGTGTTTCACTAAGTGCATATGAATCTTCCACAGACAGTAAGGTGTTGCAGGACAGGTAGCAGAGTAAGTGTTGTATTTGAGGAATAATGAGTTGGTTGCCATCCTAAGATTTGTTACTGGGGAAACAAATCCAACTGAACTTATTTCCACATTATTCTGATTAGCATCCATCTGCAAAAATGCCCAGTTGACCCCTACTACAGAATCATAGTTCTAATAAACAAATCAGAGCAATTCCAAAGAAAACACAACTCTGCCTATGTGTGGCTGTCCACATACGTTTGAAGGTGGAAGAGAAAAAGCATAAGGCAGCATGATAGAAAATAGTGGTTTACCCTGTGCTCATCCGATGGGTACTGCCTTCGTTCCATGAGTTCTGATACAATCTGAAACGGCAATAGAAAGATAGTAAATAGTAGTGAACACTTAATAAATAGTCAGGATTTTATCCAAAGACCAATCTGCTGGTGTTGTGAGAGGCATAGAGAGCTGCATGCACATGTTTGTTTCAGTTATTCATTCTATGAGTTTTAACAACCAAAGAGGAAATCTGCATAGTAGGGTAGGTCTTGAAGTTGCTTACTACTATGCACATGATCATGTTCTTTGCAAAACAGGAAAGATCAGAAACTGACTTAAAATTATCAAAAGGCCTTCCTAAATGTAGATCAGTTTGGATCTCTTCAGTAGACTGTGGGGTCCATTTTAATCACCCCCATTTCAGACACCATCTGAAGGCAGGAGAGGCCAGGCTGGGGCAAAACAAAAACACTTTGTGTTGTATGCTGTGGAGGAAGAATGCAAGAGATGGAGTCAGAAGGGGGGGGGGTCAGGGAAAACAGGATAAGGGCTATTTGTGTGAGGGGAAACACAAGGATGTTCATGTTAGTAGATCTCCCCACCCTCTCCATAAGATACCTGTCACCAATTTCCATTGATTCCATCCTCTTACAGCACCTCACCTTACCCATGCCACATGGGTCCTCCTTGAGAATTTCCTAACCCTGAGGAGAAACAGGGAATGGAGTAAGCACTGGTGCTGCACCAGAGAGGAGGGACGATTCCTCTTTATGTCAATACAGTCTTGGATACCATCCTTAGTCCACAAAGAATCACAAGAACTTGTCAGAGCAAGCTGCCAGTGCCTAACCCTTTTATAAAGAGGTCACTGGTAACTTGTAGTCCTCCAGATATTCTTAATTCAATGTATTCCTAGCCATTGGCCATGCTGGCTGTGTACAGTAGGTGAGAGTTTGGTTACTTTAAGTAGGCCATATGAAATAACGAGTCACACACACACACAACACAAAGTAGAGTTTGAGTATAGATGGAATTAAGCAATGTACCACTTGTGTGGGACTGTAGTGCTGCCAACTAAACAGCATGGGAAGTACAGGTTGTCTCTTTACACAGGCCTCAAAATAAATAAAAATACAGGTTTGATTTGCTTTAGTCCTGAAAAATACATATGACCCTGGTGAAAGTCAACAAGATAACAAAAAGCTGTGCTACTTTGTTTTAAGTAGTTTTGTACTGTGTGTCTGCAAGAATATCTGAAGGTTCGTCTTTGAGGACTCCAGGACCGAGCAATGGTGCCATGGGAATTCTGCTTCTAGGAACACTTGTCCAGACTGGTTACATCCTGGAGGGCTCCTCCTCTACCCTTCACCAACAGATTCCAAGTTGCTTTGAAAGATGAATTGACCTGATCTTTGCAAGCCTATTCAGCATTTTTCTTCAGTACTTTAGAGCAGGAGAGGAAGGGATGGTCTCACCACCTTTCCCTGAACACTCTTTGTGATATAAAATGTAGACTCTTCCTCCTCCACAGGTAAATGAGTTAGTACTTCCTGACAGTCAGAGCTGTCCAGCAGTGGAATATGCTGCCTTGGAGTGTTGTAGAGTCTCCTTCTTTGGAGGTTTTTAAGCAGAGGCTGGATGTTGGGAATGCTTTGATGTTTGTTCCTGCATGGTAGGGGTTGGACTGGATGGTCCCTGTGGTCTCTCCAGCTTCATGATTCTATGATTCTACATATTTACACATTTATCTGGTGAGCGTCTTAGAAACATGCTGGGACCCCTGTCCTCTTCTAGCTCTGGCTTTACTTCCTCCCTTTCCAACCAATCTGCCTTTTTTTTCATGGGCCTGTTCATACAGATGAAATTATCCTGAGACCCAGATATAGCTTTGGGCCACAGGTTCCCCACCTTGGAAAAAAGGAAGCTGTCTTACACTGAATCATTCTCTTGGCCCATCTAGCTTGATGTTGTCCACAGCAGTTCCTCAAGATCTCAGGCAGGGGGTTTCCAGGCTTACCCTGGAAATGTTGTGGGAATAAGCCTGGGAGCTTCTGTACACAGAGCAGGGGCTCTAGTACTGAGATACAGTGAATGAGAGCATAACAATCCACAACAAGGCATATAACCTTGATCACTCTATCCTCTGTACAGTGAAACAACACAGACGTTGCCCTGGTGAACAAACAACAAAATCCAAACTCCATATTAAGGTAATATCTTTGTGAGGCCTGCAAAATATTTTGCAAGCTTTCAGGGTCATAGGGAAGAACATCAGGTGTTGTCTTGCAACATTTTAGGTTGACTTAAAAAAGCTATTACTTAACACTGAGTTGCGACAATGAAAGAATCTTGCCAATTTAGACTTGGAATAGAGGTTTTGCTAGTTTAGCTTGCAAATAATAGAATAGTCTTTCAAAGACCTGAGTTACATTGGAACGTGCATCATAATTAGCTAGGGGGTGCAAAGTTCCTTCTTTGAGGAAGCAATCTTACATTCTGGTTCTCAGTAAGCTTTGCTGGAGATGAATTGCTGAATAAGAACATAGTTCTTTTTAAGATCTAAGTTACTTGGCATATTAATTTCATTTCTTTCTTTATTGCACTTGGTACAAATACAGCCACCTTTTGGAGTCCATCAGGACCTACTCTCAGGTGGTTGTTAAAGGATTGCAGCTTTAACCACCTGTTCCAGGTATATAAACCATCTGCCTCATATATATATCAGTAAGTGGCCAATATAACCTTAGGAGAAGATCCTTTCACCCATTTTTTTTGTGACTTGTATTTACCCATCTGAGCAAAATCATATTAAAATACTATTTCTCTTTCCTTGATGTCTTTTGGACCCATGAGAGAGGACACCATTGCTTGAAAGGAGCACCATATCCTATCTTTTGGATTTTGAGATGCTGGTATGTAAAATTAAAAATGCAGCCTGTGCTTTAATACACCAGCTTGATTGAATTCCTTGAATGACCCATGCTGTATTTAGGTTCACTTGTCCAATTTGTCTGGTGTTAATTTTCAAGCCTTCCAATACCTTTGTAACCTGATCATTAAGCTTGCTCATTGTGGCCAGATTTTAAAAGCACACCGTAACAGTCAGAATAGCTGTCTCAACAGCATGCAGAGGGGTGATGATCAAAGATCAAACGCTCATCATGTAGGAACATTGTGGAATATAAAGGGCGACAACACACAGCTAACATTTCCAGCATCTTGGCAAGAGTACAACCTACAAGAGATAAGTCATATGAAATTGGTTTTTCAACAAGGCTGACATGTTGGAGAGTAAAGATAAAGAAATGACTGCAGCATCAAATCATCAGCTCACATCACTGACTATAGAGGCAGCATACACAATTTGAGTTACATTGACTTATTTTATCATTTGTGAAAGATTACTGGATAGTCCATTGGGAAGACTAAAGTTCTTTATTTGTCTGTAGCCTAAGTGTTTTCTCCCACCCATCAATTCAACCTTTCCTGCTCATGCAGACTGCATTTAATCTGGTAGTCGGAATCTTTTTCTTTTAAAAGCAGCAACATTTTAGATTTCTTTATTCTTACATTTATAGCCTGCCTATCTCAAAGAAAAATATTCAAAGTGGCAAGCAGAAAGAGAAAATGTAAAACAATTGTTAAAACACAACTAAAACCAGCAGTATATTAAAACAATAATCAGCTGAATAGTTTCCTCAGCTCAAACTAAGTTCCATTATATTTGATGCATTTAATCAATCAATCAGTCAATCAATCAATCGATTAATTGTGTTTAGGATTATAGTTAAAACATCAAAACCAGAACAGAATGCCAAAATGGGAGTGCATAAATCATCCCTTTGAAAGCTTGCTGTATGCCACTTTAGACTGTGTGCTGAGAGGAAGGTGAGATGTTAATTAAATTGTTGACAGAGAAAAATTTTGGGTAATCATCATCATATGATTAGCTAAGACCAGGAAAACTTCTTTGCACAAGATGTTACCAAGCTGTATATTCTCATGTTTTGATATGGTTTAATTGGCAAAATATATTAATTGGCAGAAATATATATTATACCCTGCTATGGTTGCATGGCCATACTGGATAAGAAGAAAAGGCTGGCCAAACACATGCATTGTGAATTGTGTCAGAAGAGACTTCTAAGCATAGCCAGGTCATTGTCAGGAAAACTCCAGCGATGATGAGCTTACTATTAGCCTTAATGACTCAACCTTTTAGAGACAATTGCATCTGGGAGATTCTCACAGGACAGCTGAGTGTCTCAACTTCTCTCCTTCTGACCAAGTAAGCTTCTCTTTTCTCCCCACAAATGTCCAACTGAGCTATCAGGACTGCCATTAGCTCTTTGTCACCTAACACTAAAGCCATTACCTATTTGGGACCCCACTGTCCACTTCCCAGACTCCATTGTTTACTCTGCCATGCAGCCATTAGTCCTCCAGATGGAAATAAAGTATTTAAACCCCAGTTCTTGGCCAGTCAAATCACAGTACTTTGATTGGTTGTCACCACTCTGATTCCTGATTGTGTACTGTTCTTAGACTTGCATCTAAGCCACATCACTGCTTCTTCACTGCTCATCACCCACTTTACCCGAAAATCTTACTATTCAAATTTTTCTCCTTTTTACTTCAGTTAGCCTCATGAGATTGTGTGACTGCTTGGATCTTGTGTGTATGATTGCAATTCCCTCAATAAAACACATTAAGCTTACTTTTTGGATCTCCAGCTGGCTCTTTCCTGCACTAGTACTGGAAAACATAGGTGTAAAAGATCCTGCAAGGTTATCCCCCTCTTACAGGCCTCCTCTTTGAGCTAAGATTCCCCACCTTTTCATGGAGGTACTAGCGTTGTGGATGAACCCCTCAGTTTTAGAGTAAGAAAGATATTCCAGTGATGTGAGGCCACTAAAGAAAAGACCCCATGTCTATTTACTTCACCTCAAGGGAGGGGGTGTTAACAAATGATCTCAAGGAGTAGGCTGATTGATTCAGGTGGAGCTGACGATTTAGGCTTTGAAGTTCAATGCCAGCCCTCTAAAACTGAGCTAAGGAACAAATTGCTGCACAGTTGGTGGTGTTGTATGAAAACTAAGGGTGGTGGAGAAACAGTAGTCCTTCCATCCTTCTTTGTCACTGTTGTTTAATGTGAGAAACAAAGGATATCAAGACATCTCATTATAATTTGCCCAGCCTTAGTAACCACCAATAATCTCAAGTGGAGATGGAGAAGCATAGGATGTGATTGATATCACATGGTATACTTTCCTTCCTAAACATGAGAGAAAGAAAAGGAACACAGTATTTACAAAATATGTACCATATTTGCTGGCATATAAGACTCACTTTTTTCCTGAAAAATATTGTTTGAAAATGGGGGGTGTCTTATATACGGGTGCATCTTATACACCGGCAAATATGTTATTTCGTCAAGTTTCACCCTGGCAAAAGTGTCATATCACCGACATACCTATTCATAATTTTTTAAACAAATTTTGACATGCGACACTTGAACCAAGGTGTATGTTTTCAATTGGCTGAAACCTACAGAACCTGAAACCAGTATATTTAATGTGAAAATTACTTAAATGTGTCATATGTGTATCTCTGTCCAGGTATTGTTTTGCCACGAATGACATTCTATCATTTTAAACTGCATGTTTTAAATTATTTTTACATGTCATTGGCAGTTTAGTTTTATTCGTTGTATCAGATTCATATATAAATTTCGAAGCTGCTTTGAGTCCTAGTTTTAGAAAAAGTGGTCAGATACAAATTATGATTATATAAAATATAAGTGCTATTGCTATCATCATCATTCACTCCAGACTGTAGAAACATTAGTTTTGGGGACTATGGCTCCCAAAACCTCCCAGCTGTCATGCTGCTTGAAGGTTTCTAGAAGTTGTAGTCAAAGTAACTTTCCCAGCTTCAGCTTCAAGAATGTCAGCCTTCAAGTCAATCTATTCCCTTCCTTGAAACAGTGTGAAACAACCTACCATAAGTTATAGAAAATCATCTTGACCAGTCTTGTAGCTGCATCCCTTCAAGTTGTTCCTGGCTTATGGTGACCACAGCTGTGTAGGTGACCATTGTTTGATCAGACCATATTCTAATGGATTTCTTATCACTTAGAGCCCCCACTTCACCCCACGATTCTTGGGAATGCTGCACTATTCAACTGATAGAAGGGCATTAAAAAAGAGTTGTGACAGAGTGACAGTTTGAATCTTGGGAAGATTTGGAAAGATGTAAGTTTTAGGTAATGTTAGTTGCCTCAGGTAAGGCGTCCTTGGGATACTGTTCCTGACAAAGGACAATTAATAAACGTGAATGTGTCTGGTTTGACCCTTGTGTGTCTTTATTGTTGTGTGCCTCCAAGTTGTCTCCCACTTATGTCAAACCTAACATGGGGCTTTCTGGGGGCTGAGAGTGTATGGTGCGCCCAAGGTTACCCAGTGGGTTTCCATGCCTGAGTGGGGAATCAAACCCTGGTCTCCAGGGTTGTAATCTAACGCTCAAACCATTTACTGTGAAGTTATGTGTTAATAGTCTGTTTACCTAAATAAGCCTACTTATCTATACCTTCTCAGATGTAGCAGGGCTCAACTTTTTATTTCAAAATATAGCCACTGAAGGAGTGAACTCGGCTCCTCCCTGCCTCACCCTGCCAGTATCAGAACTGGGATGCGCGAAGCACCCTAAACCAGGAAAAGGAGAGATTGATGGCTTTCATTACCATTCATTTGTTGTAATATAAAAAGTAGAGTCTTCCTCTTTAGCCCATCCCCTAACAGGTAACTGAGCTAGTACAAACTTATAAATGCACGTTCTTCTTTTACAAAGCCACTTTGGCTTTAATGGGAAGGGAAGGGAAGTAGGGGGATTGCCTTATTCCAAGTTTGAGCAGTGATCATTTTAAGCCAGTATTGTCAACAGCACGGGTGGCAGCAGCTCTGCAGGGATCCTTCATTTGCCCAGTGTGGAGATGCCAAGAATTGGATCTGGCCCCTGGGCATGCAAAGTAGGTGCTACAATTAAAGTCATTCTTCCTTCTAACAACCAGTAGTCTCTTTTGTTAACAAAGTGGCAAAGTGTATCAGACTCCACTGAAGTTGAAAACAATTAAGTTGTTGAAAACTCTCCCTCTGTTGAGAACAATAGGCTGGCATTTGTGTGTGTGTGTGTGTGTTTTCTGGTAAAACTTTTACTGCCACCCTAGCACTGCTAGCTCATTTTGCATCTGCACGGAAACTGCCATGCTTTGCTGAGTCAGGCAAATCAATGCTGATGTCATTACAGAAAGGGTAGGCAGTTCTTGGATTGCAACTCCTGTCATCCCTACCTACCAGATGGGCTGGTTAGGACTGATGGGAATTGCAGTCTATCAACATCTGGAGGGCACATATTCTCCACCTTCCTCTAACTGGGTCCTAGGCACTTTTAAATCTGCTTGAGATCAGGTTGTCTATCCTCTCCAATGATGATGATGATGATATTATTATTATTATTATTATTATTATTATTATTATTATTATTATTATTATTATTAAAACTTTTTTTAAAAAATAGCAAATGGTACAAAACAAAAGGGAGAAAAAGATGTCTAAGCCCTAATCTCTGCTTCCAAAGTCTACCTTCCTAGATTCAGCTGTGTCACAGCTGGATTCGATTTTAATTAATCAGCTCTGATTAACAGAAGCAAGGAAGACAGAACTAACTGAAAGAAAAGCGCATATTGGAGGGTGAACTTGCATAACTGCTGTCTCTTGCAGTGGGGATTTCCATAGGAGACCCTCCTGGTGGCCTGTGTCTTTTGTTTAAGGGCTTAAAAATACATTTCTTTTTATTTACACAGAGAAATAAAATGCAATCAGTATCAAGAGAAAGATAAAGTGGTGGCAGCAGGTATTAACAGCTTCCTGTAGGATTTTTGTTGTTGTTGTTAGAATGAAACCTATGCATGGTATATTTAAATCTTTTTTTTAAAAAAAAATCAAGGACATTAAAACTACCTTTATCTAAAAGTCCCTGCCAGGTTTCAGCTTGGGAGCAATCACTGAAAAGGCACAAATTAATAAATGGAGATAAATGTAGGGTTATAGGCAAATGTCATGTCATAGATTTACCTACCAACAAGACACTGGCACTGGTTTAGGTCAGGGGTTAATGAAAGACATCCAAAGGTCATTTGGTGATTATATGAGAGCATGAGTTTAATAGGGTACTGAGACGACAGCCATTGACAGAAGATTTATACCAGAGGTGATGACACTACTACGGATACTGCTGATAAAAAGAGCCCCAATATTGGACTGAACAGAATGATGAATGGCACAGACGTCTATTCACACTTCTCATTATAAGCTCTTTCACTCTTGGTGGCACTTAGCTGCATTTATTTACTGTGGTTTGAAGGTGCAGGGCAATAGCCCAGTATATCTAATGTGTTTAAATGGAGACTTGCCATAAAAAAAATGAAACAAGAGATAAGATTAGGCCATTGAATAATTGCACAGCTTTCCTACAGAGATTATATTCACTAGCGCTAACATTATTTTTTCCCCTCCTGATGTTCTGAGTGTGAGAAGAGCTCAAGTGAATTAATTTTCTACGGCAGAAGGTCAAAGGAAAATAAACTGATAAGCATTATGCCGGCTATAGAATATGACTTCACAATATTCCCCCATCCTCAATTGTCAGATAGCGACGACGAGATAATACGGTAAAAATATATAAGCATTTTTTTTTTCACTGAATGTATCGGCAGTTTTGCTTGCCCTTGATGCAGTTTGTTTTCTTTGTGTACATTGGCAATAGAAGATCAAATAAAGGAGTCAGCTCAAAATGTCAAATAAAACTATGTAATAACAACAATACTAATAAATTTGAGAACTGATTGGGAGGAGGGATTCAGAGTCCTGATGAATAACCCTCAGTGCGCCGAGAAACTCCTTTTCAAGTTGTTATGTATTTATCAAACTGCTGGAGTGTATCATCTGAATAAGACCTTTCAGCTTTGGAGGCAAAGGAACTCTAGTAAGAGTCATATGTGCTGCCAATGGTCAGTGTTTACAAAAAAAATAAATAAACGAATAAATAAATAAAAAACACTTACTTACTTCATTTATTTAGTGAATTGGATTCCTATCTTACTAGTGGTTGAGGTAACACAACACTATGACTGACGCCCAGACAATAAATTAAAACTCTTTTAAGTGTTGGAAGCAAACTTAATTACACTTAGAACAGACTAGCTTAAGGTCCATTGATTTCAGTGGATTTGCTGTAGCCTGGATCCAAGCCTAAGTTACATTTTCAGAATGAGAATTATCCTACACCTGCTCAACCCCAGATATTAAAAGGCTGGTCATTCTGTCTACATAGATGGGATTGCACTTTGGCAAGATCCAGCATGGTGTAGTGGTCTGAGTGTTGGACTGTGACCCTGGAGAACAGGGTTCAATTCCCTGCTCAGCCATGGAAACCCACTGGGTGACCTTGGGTGTGTCACACACTCTCAGCTCCAGAAAACCCAGTAATAGGTTCACCTTAAGTTAACCAATAAATTGGAATAACTTGAAAGCACAGAACAACAAAAATGGGTCAAAGAAAAGAGAATCTGACAGATCTGAATAACCACCCCACTTCTCTTGCAAGCTGAAAACAGACCATAGCAGATGACTTTCCTCCCCTCCTCTGAGACCTGAAGCAGGCATGGTTGAATAGAGTTACCCATGGCCATCACACCTGCTTTTTTCTGGTAAACAGGCTTGGCAAGTTTTTGTTGTGCCTCAAGCCTTGCAAAACCAATTTAACAATTTGAGGCTGCAACAGGATAAAGAAATGAATAAAGTTCACAGCATAAGCAATGGTATTCTGTTATGTGCTCTCTCTCTTTCTCTATATATGTATATATGCTAGGGTGTGTGTGTGCATGTATATGTGTACACACACACAATCTGTGTTTCCTTGTGACAAAGGTTTCATGCAGAGATGACACAGCAGAAAATGCATGCTTGGCTGATCATAAAGCTGCATTTTACCAGTGCAGGCCTATTTGTATATCTAATATTCCCTGCTCTGACAGGCAGTAGCTTTCTGCAGTCTCGGGCAGTGTTTCTTCATATCACCTGGTACCTGAACTTTTTTGCTGGTTACGCCAGGGACTGAAACTGGGGCCTTTTGTATTCAAAGCATACACCCTACCACTGGACCATGGCAACTCTCCCAAAGATAATGGGCCTGTTGCTTTCACAGTGAAGCACCCTATAGCCAGTCCTGGATGGTCTCCAGCAGCACTGGATGGCTTCTACATCAGCGAGGTAGTGAATTTTCTCTGGCTTTAGTCTGAGCTTTAAAGAAGGTGTCCAACATGCTGAACCTATCTCCAAAAAAGGTTCAGCATCTTGGATAGTTTCTTTCAAACTTTAAATCAAAACCTGGATTCATACTTCCACTGAGATGGGAGCCACCAGCTTGCACCATTCTTTTGGTACTCAGACTCATTGAATTAGAGCAGGGATAGTCAATTTGGTGTACCCTACATGTTTTAGATACCACTCCTACCATACATGACCATTATGGAGGCTATAAATCCAAAATGTTGTATAACCCCAGTGGTAAAAAATAAGAATGTCTTCTCTTAGGGCTTTATAAGGTGATTTAAACAATTTGTACTGGTATATAACAAGTACTGGACCCATGAGCTAATATGTCCTGATGGCAATCCATCCTCACTGCATCCTGAATTGGTTTCCAAATAATTAGCAAGGGCAGTCAAGTAATACTCATCTGCAGCTGGACATGTATACATTACCTTGATTTCAGATTCAGGCAGTGAGATGCCATTTTATAATTTGTTGGCACTGGGGAAAATGTACCCTGTTGGTCAAATCCTCATTTAAAATGTTACCTCTTCTATCTGCTCAAAATCCTGTTTACTTTCAGACTCCCACAAACTTGGGTTATTTCTATATAGAATAATACAGAGCAAGCAGAAGCTGCTATAACTGTACCACATTCCTAGTACTCTTATCAAACAGCGGTTCCCACTCATTTCAGAGATTTCTCTAGAATGAGCCGTATAATATCAGTGGTAATCAGTGGATATATGTTTGTTTAGATAGTCTTGTTTTAGCTCACCATTCTCTGTTATGTTAAACTGAGCTAGAAAGAGGGATTTCTGGGGCTGAGAGTGTGTGACACACTTGTCACCCGGTAGGTTTCCATGGCCAAGCAAAGAATTGAACCCTGGTCACAAGTTTTGTAATCCAGTGCTCAGAACACTACACCATGCTGTACATTACCAGTATTTAAAGTCTGAATGAAATACATACTGTTTTCTCATCCACCACTCAGGGCCACAACAGTAATACTGAAAGCATATTAACCATCATGATCTTCTCCAGCACCCTGCTTCTTGTATGTCAGGGATACTCGTTCACCCTACTTGTAAAAGCAAACAAGATAAACAATGGTCCCATTGCATAGGAAAAAGTCACACTGGCAAGAGAAAGATCCATGATCTAATTTCCCTTCCATGTTCCCTATTTCATATGCATTGAAGAAGCTACAAGTGGACTTTGGTAGACAGGAACCAAGAAATTGAAATACTATTGCCGTACGTAATAAAGCACTGCCCACTTTCATTAGTGTCATCCGTGTTCTTAAGGTTTCACTAGACAATGGAGTGACTAAATAGACCCAAACCCAGACATTTACTTTCCCTAAGCTGGAAGGACTATAAAGGCTGTCAGGTCAAGATGGGGCTTTATTTGGGCTAGCGACCTCCAGGTCTGTCTCTTGGTTTGTGTTTCTTGGCTTTTCATTCTTGGTGTCCAAAATTGCCCATAATGCCCATAATGAAGGTTGTCAGTTGATTAGTATTTTAGCTCTCAACCAATTAAACTGCTCACTAACTGACTGATAAAGATGTTGCAATATATCAATACAGGTGATATTCTGCAGATATTTTAATTAAGGGTTTTCTCAAGTAACACACAAGAATAATTAATTGCTGGGCAAATCATCTCAGATACAATGACTGAATCAAAATTGTATGTGTGTTGTTTGCAAGGATGCTATCAAATCTGATGTCTCCAGTTCAGAGCTGATTTAAAAATACACAGCATGTCTTTTGTACAACAATTTGTACATAACATACTAATACTTCATTTCTATAATTAGTGAAAGTATACAGGTTTACATGGTTTGGAAACCATGTATTCCACCCCCACCACCCTCATGCTCGTTGCTTCCTGTCCACCTAGTACTCTTTCTATCCCTTTATCTACCTGTCCACTGAGTTAAACAGTATTCCTCTACCTGCACCCACCCACCCCAATTTTCTGTTTCCCACAGACCTAAGTGTGTGTTTTTCCTCTTCCTACCCATCCACGTTCTCTCTTTTTCTCCCCTTCACTCATTGTGAGTGAGATCCTTCATCCTTCCTGGTATTCATTCAACCATTTTCTCTGTTCATTCTCCCTCCCACCCCCCCACACTAGACAGAAGTTCTCTCTCATCCTCTCAAGTTTTTGAAGAGTCCCAGGACCCTGCAGAAGTTACACTCAACATATTGTACTTCTCATTGTGATTCTGGCCGAAGTATAGCTGCCTAGAGGCCCTCTGTAGAAACGAAAGTATAAGACAGGTTCCTAACAGGAAGTCTGCCACCTAGTGACTGAAGATGGTGCTGCAGGAGGGGATTAATATACAGTTTTTAAAGAACCAAATACATTATAAATTTATTTTCTCTTAGTAGGTATGGGAAATTTCAGGTGTCTAGCTGCCATGGTCTTGGAGCTATAGAGGAGACAGATATGCATATGGACACATATTCACTTTTCTATATTAATGCAGACTGGCTTTAGTACAGAATGGGCCCTTCAACTTCTTGGAAATTCCTTCTGTACTTCTTCTGAAAGCCTTGTGTTGCCTGTATAATCAATCAATAGCAAGGAGGTAACAAATTGGTGATAGGTAGCTATCTTATACATCATATGGTAACTGGTTTACCTAGTCTAGTTTCTTCTGACTGGCAATGGCTGTCTACAGTCTTGGCCAGGAATCCTCTCTATGATCTGGTATCTTTCTTTAACAAGGCTAGCAAGCATTGAAAAGTATGTGCTGAGGTCTGGCACCTTCTATCAGCCTTCTATCAGCTTTCTGTGCATGCTCAAAAATCCTTCATATATTTGAAAATTAAGCCCTAGCACTGAAATCAGTCTCCAGAACTAAAATGGACTTCAAAGTATGTCCCAAATCACACCAGCTGATTGATGTTTTCAGTCTGCCTGCAAATATTCTTAAGTAAACGCAGAGCTTATGATTTTTGAAACATCAAAAAGAATTCAACCCAAGCATAACTGGCCTTCAGTTATACAAAATGGCAATGGTGGCAGCTGTCTCTGTAACAGATACTGCTAGCCATACTGTGTGCCAACAATGCTGCACCAAAATCTGAGCTTTTCTAAGGGAGGCGTTTCCAGCTTCAGTCGGGAGAGCTGGATAATTTATAGGTTAACATTTTCTTTTTATGCGAATAGCATTTTTTCTCATTTATAGTTAATTAGGTTAAGCATGCATGGGGAGCGAGGGAGGAAAGGCTTTCAGATAGGATCTAAATGATTAGTAATTTGAATAAAGTAAAAGAAACCTCGAAAAGATGTAGCTCTTGCATATATTAAATATGTTCTGTAACTAGCATGGCCATCAGATAGGAATTTTAAAAGGCTCCATGTTAATTATAGTGCTCACACAAGATACATGGCATATTTTATTGATTTTGCTCATTCATTTTTTTAAAAAAGCAAGGAGTAATTAGACTTTACTGGAACAGTGGAGGATATTTCTCTATATACCTTTGGACGATACCTTTCACATATATTTCCAGTTCTGAGAATATAATTGATATACACAGGATAACTACAAGGAAAGGCTTATATCTGGGATTTTAAAGGAGACTTTCACCCAGATTTGGGACCTTACTCTTGGCCTGATTGAATCCCTTATGTATTTACTAGCTAAAATACACTGCCTTCAAATATTTTGCTGCCTGAAGCCAGTTCCATAAACAAAAGCCAGCTAACTAGACTGGCAGTTCAGTCTCACTTTAACTCTGGAAATGCAAGAACACCCTCTGCTACAATTGGAGTTAGCTTTGAGCAGGCCACGTAAAACACAAACCTCCGTCCTCTAACAATGTTCCTGTTTGTCCCTTCTCCCAGGATATGCCACCTGGGGCAGCTAACTTACTCACCCTAACGGTGGGGCTGACCCCAGTACCATGGTGGCGAGTGGCCATTCAGATATTGTTGGAATGAAGTTTCTTGGCCATTTCCGGACCAGACTGTTATAGTGCTATTATTCCACTTTCAGCATCCTAGGGAGTCTTGGAGTTTGTAGTTTAGCGGGGAGCATTTAGAATTCTCAGCCAGAGAGTTTCTGGGCCTCAGTAAACTACAAACCTCAGAATTCCACAGAATGTTGAAAGTGGAATAATAGCACTATATAACAGTGTAGTGAGGAAATCAAGAGCAGAACCATGTGATGGGAAAATGATTCTGTGAGGGAGCTAGTGGACAGACACAAGCATAAATAGATTACTGAGACAGAAAAATCTCAGCTTCACATATGAACACCCCCTTAATCACTTCATTCACTTACCAAAGCACTCGTCTATTACTCTGGTGTTCCAGCAGACAACCCCATCACAAGTGCTCAGAAAAGGAAAACCCCTGAGTTGAGTTCCAGCACATTCTGGCACTGTTGCACTAAGAGTGTGCAACCATCACCTCTGCCCCCCCCATGCACTTTCAGTTATTCCTCTTTTTTTTTTCTTTTCCCAAATGATGCCCAGTCTTCATTATCCATCCGTTGTAGCCCATAATATGCAGATCTCTGCACCACCAGATGTTGCTCTGTACCCCAGTTCAATCACCTTCCTCTTTTCTTCATCCTCTGCTACCCTCTCTTTTCTATGTCTTTATCTGTTTCTATGTAGTTTCATCCCCTCCTTTAACCTACCTTCCCCCAGGTTCCTCCTCACAAAGTCTAGCAGCCAAATCTTACAAGGCTTTCATTCTTCCAGCAACTGGCATAGTGAGAGAGCTTCAGATGCAGATGGATTATACAGTGTGACTGGCTAAAAAAAAAACAGATGCCAGCTGCACAATGCACTTCAAATCCTTCTACCTTTCACAGGTGAAAATTGGGAAACATATGGCCAAGCAGCTTCAGAGTGTGGTCAAGATGGGAAAGCTGCTAAAGCAGTTTGCTTTTATTTGAGCCTACTGAGAAGGGCAAGATGCCACGCCTTCCTCTCCTCTTTCCACTCTTGAATTAATTGAGGACAGATTTCTGCACTTTGAATTCAGTTTGCAGCAAAGTAAGCTGAGGGAAAAGGGGGAAAGTGAAAGGACGAGAAAGAAACTGGGACCTTTTTAAAGGAGCTGGAAAAGTAGGATGGCAGAGGATTGATCAGGACTGTCCACGCCAAATTGGGACTTTGATTTTGAGGAAAGAAAGCACAAAGGAGATCTACTGATGCAAGTATTCACTCATCCACACTCCCATGTCTGATGAGCTTAGCAAGCCCTTAAGTTCTACTCATACCTTACATTAGTACGTATGCTATATTATGTAAGAACTTGAGAACAGTCTTGTTGGATCGGATCAAAATTCCATCCAATCCAGTATTCTGAGCCCACAGCAGCTAACCAAATACCTATACATAATTCACAAGCAGGACCTAAGTGCATTTTCATTCTTCTGTCAATGTCCTCCAACCACTGCTGACCAAAGACACGCTGAGGCCCAGTGTAAAGAACAAAATGCCACTTCCCTCATTCAACATTCAGAGGACAATATGAAATACAATTCACTCTCACTTCAGCAGTGGCAATGGGACAGTATCCTTCACTATACATGAAGAGAGTAAACTATCACACTGAGTGCATAGCACACACTTTTCTGCCTTCAAAAGACCTTGCTCCTGTCTCTGTTCCCATCTGTATCTGCTGCTCGAAGCCAAATGTAATGGCTAATGGTACCAGCCCTGTCTCTTGCAACTGGTGCTCAAAAACAACAACAAAAAACCACCGCGTGGCAGTACTAGATGACCATTATGATGTAGCCAAGATAGGCTCAATGGGTTTTTTCAATCCCCCTTTAAAGCTGTCCAAGCTGATAGCTACCACTACATGTTATAGTTTCGCCATATGCTACATGATGAAAGACTTCCTCTTTAAGGCCAGTGTTGGGGTTGGGCCTCTGTTGAGGAAATTGAAAAATATATATTTGAATATTGAGAGACCTTGGTGTGATAATGGGGCTTCCCATTATCTTGACTTAGCTAAAGGGGGAAACTTCCCTCTTCAGGTAAACCAAGGGTTAATAAGGTGTTGGGATTAGATTACATCATAGGTCATGTGGGTCAGTATCACAGGTCACAGGGTGAGAACTGACCAATCAAAAGGGAAGAACTGAGCATCTTCAGGATGCTTCCAGATGCTTCCAAGGAGAAGATATAAAACTTCTTGCGAGGCCATGTGGCAGGGAGATAACAGAGAGATAACAAAGGGATAACAAAGAAACAACAAAGGAACTGCCAGTAGCAGGCTGCAGGCCATAGGCCTTGCCTCCTGGCCCCTTCCTTTTAGAACATCTAAGCCTGAGAACCATCTGTGAGTACTAGACTAAAGTAGTTAGTCGCGTTAGGGACTTTTCTGTTATTTTGGAGGCTGGCTGATCTAAAGAATGTATCTGTGCTTTTATATCTGTTCTTTTGTAACTACTTGTAACTAAGCGTGCCTGGGAGGAGGGAGCTTTCCATGTGTGTTAATTTGCCTTGTTTATTTGCATACTTTTAATAAATACTTTCTGTAAAAGACCCTGTTTCTCTCCTTCCCACGCCAAGCTAGGTAGACTGGGGGAAAAGGAAGATCCTTAAGCTTAGGGATGTACATGGTTGGACAGAGTCCCACTGTACTGTCCAAGTGTCCAGAATTCAGTGGGTGGTGGCAGCGAAGATGAATTAACAGCTAAAATTCATAACAGGCTAGAATATACATCCCAGCAGCACATGGGGACTTTCCAGCTTCACACTTGGTAATGAGACTCTCAATCAGCAGAGTATTTTAGTAATTGCACAAAAATGGAAGTTGAACAGATCACCAGTCCCACTTCTGTAACTCCACCCCAAACACACTTAATCTAGCTCAAAATAAACACAAAACAGTTTGGTTAAAAATATAAAAGAGTTTACTCACAAAATCTTGTACATAGTCTATACAGGTTCAATTCTTGAAGAAGGTAGGAAGAAAATTAAGCACTCACATACTTTCAGGTGAAAAGGCGAAGACAAAAGGGAGGAGTAAATAGCAAGAGAACCTTTTAAAAAAACAAGGAATGTGTATGGTACTGGAGGAAGAGGTGTTACCAACAAACAGGAAGTTCTCTCTAGGCTATCTCTCTATGCTTACAATAGACATGCAAACAAACTAGCCATTTAATTAGGCATGCAAAGGTTGCCACTCCCAACAGCCTCAACCCTGCAGTTCTTTGCTCAAACATGGCAGCAAATTCTACAACTGTGTCTCTATACATTATCCTCCAAAACTGGTGTTTGGTGATTTGTTAGAGGAGTAGGTGTTCTGGGGGAGGTAGAATGGGTTTTGAAGGCAGACAAAACTTTTTTTAAAAGTAAAACTCAAAGTCAGTCTAGAGGATCTATTTGCTGAATTATTTGTTGTTTAACTGTGTCTTAAAAATGCCAGTCCACCCAACACTGCCTCTTCAATTATTTCTTGTGAATTTTTTTGGATGGAGTGGAGGAGAATTTCAGAGAATGTTTTTATCATGCATCACCCCTGCTTCATTCACTGGATTACAGAGGGGCCTTACTTCCCACCTGCAATCCTCCCTTGTTTTTCCACAGCTTCTCCATCTTTTTCCTTACTGCAGTAAATTAATTAATGAGAAGAAGATGGAATAGCTGCACAGTGCTTTCTAGCACCCCTCTCTCTACAAATGCCCACAGAAAGAGAGAAAGAATCCAAGAGAGAAAACAGGTCTACCCATATAGGAGGTGTCAGATGCATTTTGAACAGCAAAGTACATAACTGATGGGGTATCAAATTTATTTTAAAATAGCTTTGTTTTCAGCATCTTGAAGCCATGAAGTGTTGAGCAGCAGAAGCATATAGGAAGAAGAGCAGAGAGAACCAATGTAATTTTAACAGAGATACACTCCTGTGTAGAAATGTTTTTCTTTCTTAAAACCTATCAAGAGGAATGGGCATCTTCTTTAAACACACACCAGTGTCTTTCTAATATAGAAAGCAAAGCCTCTTCTTTCTCAACTTGTTCAGCAAGTTGTGTGAACAGATTGCAGACACCAATGACGCAGCAGGGCCATGACCTGTTTGTTACCCCTCCTATTCTCTCCTTGCCCATTTCCCTTTCTCCTTTGGGGAGGTATCTAGCAGAACAGCAGTGGATCACTCTTCCTCCTCCTCCTCCCACCACCACCCTCCAATCCCAATCTTTTTTTTTTCTTTTTTTTTTTTCAAATTTAATTTTAATCGAATGCGCTGCTAGGGATGCCTTAAATTGACTCTTTTTGCTTAAATTTCCTAGGGGACTTTGCCCCAAGATCTTTGTCACAGTGATAACTTATTCTGGCAAACAGACCCAGTCCATGTTTATTGTATAGCTTGGTGGGGGAGGGAAGGGCGGCAACCCCCATCATGTGCTTCTCTGAACATTGCTGTTGTTGATGCCTTGGAAATTACTCAACTGTGAAGGGTTTCAGTGTCTGTCACTTTCCTCATTAAGCCAGTGGGGGTGGGTTGGGGTGGGAGGTGGCGGAGAGAATGGAAGAGAAAGAACTATACCTGCGACCCTGTCTTCAAGTCCTCATTAAAGCCTAGCCATCCAGAGGGCTAATTTCCTGTTTTAAAGATGTTGGCATAAAATATGGCAGTTCACCAGGGATGCCTTGAATAGAGGGAAGCTTCTGTGTCGCAAAAGCAGTCTCTGCTTATTGCATCCCCAAAATAACATTGTTTGTTTGCATTGCCTGACTCATGCAATTATCTCTCCTCAGGAAAAGCTGGGAGCAAGCAAGAAGAGTGTGGTTTCTCATTTCTTATTCCAAACTGATCCAGACTTAGATACTGACAGTAAAAAGTTGGCAGTAATTGCACTGGATACAGGCAGAGGTTTGCCACCACAAGGGCTCCTAGGACTGCTAACTGCCCAGGAAACAGTGGCATAGTCTGTTCAGTGGTGTTCCTTTAACAATGTTTAGATGTTCAGATAGAGCTAAGAGTTGTTGTTGTTGTTGTTGTTGTTGTTGTTGTTGTTGTTGTATGCCTTCAAGTTATTTAGACTTATGGCAACCCTAAGGCAAACCTATCACAGGATTTTCTGGAGGCTTGAGAGTGTGTGATGTGCCCAAGGTCACCCATTGGGTTTCCATGGTCAAGCAAGGAATCAAACTTTGGTCTCTAGGGTCATAGTCCAATACTCAAATCACTGCATCATGCTGGCTCTGTAGCTAAGGGAGGGAGGCAAAATTCAGACATTGCCCCTCAATAAGAATTCTGCCCTCAAAATGAATTGTTGTTCAGTCCCCAGATCTGTAGCATTTATACAAATCAGGCAATTTCTAGCATTTCAGCAACTTCAAACTAACTTGGTTAGACCTCATCTTGAATACTGTGTCCAGTTCTGGGCACCCCAATTCAAGAAGGACATGGTCAAGCTGGAGCAAGTCCAGAGGAGGGCAACCAAAATGGTGAGGGGCCTGGAAGCCATGCCCTATGAGAATAGACTTAGAGAGCTGGGTATGTTTAGTTTGCAGAAGAGAAGGTTAAGAGGGGACATGATAGCCATGTTTAAATATCTGAAGGGATGCCATGTAGAGGAGGGAGAGGGCTTGTTTTCTGCTGCTCCAGAGACCAGGACAAGGAGCAATGGATTCAAGCTGTAGGAAAGGAGATTCCACCTGAACCTCAGGAAGAACTTCCTGAAGGTCAGGGCTGTCCGGCAGTGGAATATGCTGCCTCAGAGTGTAGTGGAGTCTCCTTCTTTGGTGGTTTTTAAGCAGAGACTGGATGGCCATCTGTCGGGAGTGCTTTGTGGGCGTTCCTGCATGGCAGGGGCTTGGACTGGATGGCCCCTGTGGTCTCTTCCAGCTCTACATTTCTATGATTCTATGATTCTGTTGAGCATTCAGAAATAGAGTTTAGGCATCCAAAGAAGGAGGCAAGAAAAGTTGCCAAGGGAAATGCAAATACAGCCAATAGAAGAGTCATAGTGTAAGGGAGAAAACAAAACAAGAAAGTGAATTTCTGGGAATCGAATGTTTTGGCATGTTTCCTGCTACTGCTCCTTGCTACTTTGCAACATTTGTAGATTGCTAGAGAATGGTCTATTGTAGTGAAGAGAAAACAAACAGCCTTGTACACCACAACTGTGTCCTCTCTTGAACATGTGATGACACTGTATTGGAAAATGTATAAATTGTTGTGAACTTAAAGAGGTGGGGCTCTCGGTTTTTGGAAGCTATTCCACCGAGACCAGCTGGCTTAATAAAGGCTTTCCATTTTCCGTGGGTCTCTATCTCTGATTTCTGCAACAATAGGTGGACAATACTAGAAATCTGGGGACAGAAGGAAAATTTAATTGAGAGGCAGAATGCTTATTTGGGAGGCAGCACCCTCAATTTGCCCCATAGCATGATGGGGAATACAGTCACCTACTCATGAAAGGGTGAGCAAGTGTAGTGAGTCTGGGAGATTTTCTGCCTTTGGAGCTTCTGGGGCTGCAGTGATTGGCAAAAAGTACCAAAAAATATGCAAGAAACAAAATCAGAAATGATCAGAAATGTTTTCATAAAATGGTGTTTTTTTTTAATGTTGAAGAGTTCATGGAGAGGCCTGCAACTAATTTAAAAGGTGAAGGCTACTAGCAGTAGAAGTAATTCCAGTGGCGGAGCTTGGAGTGTGGGAAGAGGGGGTGGGAGAGGACGGGACCACAGTGGGAGGGGCATGGCCATTGTGGATGGAGGCCTGGCCAGGGCATGCAGGGGCGTGGCTACAGGCTGGGACACCCCAAAAACATCGCTGCCTCGGGCAAACAGCCTCCCCGTACCCCCCATCCCTTCTTGACTAAGTAATTCACCTTTTTGGAGGGGAAGAGGATAGGAAAAGTATAGTCTAGGGGTTCTGGATATGTTGAGACTTGTAAAAAGAGATGGGGGGGATGAAGCCAGAGGCCTGGTGGCGCAGTGGTTAAATGCCAGTACTGCAAGCCACAAGGTTGTGAGTTTGATCCTGCCGGGTTCCAAGGTTGACTCAGCCTTCCATCCTTTCACAGGTCGGTAAAATGAGTACCCAGCTTGTTGGGGGCATGTATAGAAATGTTTCAAAATACATGCTATTTGTAAGTTGTTCGCCACCTCGATCCATATGGAGAGGCGGGATACAAATAAATAATAATTAAAAAAAAGAGGCTGTACTTTTGCCCTCCTTTGTGTCAGTTAAACACTAAACATTTTGCTGCTTGAGACAAAGCTGAAAAATAGCATCTTGCCTGCCACCTGCCCTGCATTGGGATGGTAGTTAAAGATAATCTGAACACTGGTGATAGGGTCAGGATCTTCCACTCACTGTGAGAGCAGCAGTCTAGCTTAGTAGGTGTAGAAAACTGCCTGAAGCCCACAGGCAGAAGGGAAAGACAAGGGTTTTCCACATTGCCTAGGATCTTACTGCTACCTTAAACAGACATTTCACTTTGGCTGGCCTTTTCAGGTTCATGAATGGACTCTATTAGTATATTAAACATTGCAATTTATTAATACATATACAGTGCTAAGCAGAATCTGGCATGCATTGCTACTAGGTAGTTAAACCAGGTAGTTATACAGAACTCTCAATTGCATAGTGGCAGCAACAGAGCAATCAAAAGCTATGTGTTAATGTTGTTGTGTGCCTTCAAGTTGGCAGAATTTGTTCAAAGCAGGTTTGCCCTTGCCTTCCCCTGAGAGAGTGTGGCCTGCACAAGGTCACCCAGTGGGTTTCCATGGCTGAGCAGGGATTTGAACCCTGGTCCCTCAGAGTCCTAGTCCAACATGCAAACAACTATATCATGCTGGCTACCAAAGCTATGAAAACAATACAAGTCACCAATAGCAGCAAGCATTGTTTCAGACTCTGCATTACTTGTTCTTTGAATCTCATACTGATGTTCTAGCTGGTATCTCTTATCAGGAAAGATATTGGCCCTATACCCATATCAATGCACTACACTAAGAACTTCCTCCACTAATTCATATGCTTACCAGCTCATCTTGGCATGTATGCAAAGTCTGTCTCCCATCTTTGGTCCTTTTCATTACTCTTTATGACCATCATTGAAAATGAACTTGCCACCCCATCACATACTTTTTGCATTTCTATTATTGTTCACATTCCCTTTACCCCCAACTCGTCTGTATGTATGTTTGTCCTCAGAAGTTTCACTCTATGCATCTGATAGGGTGGACTGGAAAACTGATGCTAGAAATTTCTTCTTCCCAGTTATTCTCAAAAGTGCTGCAGGATTCTTTTATATCTTTGTATGTTGATACAGACTAACACAGCTATGTTTTTGAACATTTTCCTATGTTTAAGCAGACTTGTTCTTTCATCATGGCTGTAATTTACTTAGGCCTCCTGGTCACTTTCTGACCTTTCCTCTTCCCCCTATTTCGTTGGTCACTGTCTTCTCTCCCCTTCTCCATCTATCCCATATGATTCTGCAGAACAACCTTCAGAATGAGCTGTGCTGTGGCTTCACCATAGGATGCCTAGACATACCTGTTCTCAAAGGAAGATTGTATAGTCATTTGCAATAAGTACTGCTATTAGTGTCTCAGAGTTCTCATGGTATACCACTGAAGGGGTGCTGTGTGTTGCTTATCATGTTGCTACATCTGGGGAAAAAGTCTAAATGTTCAAGAACAAGAGACCATATTTATTCACTCAGATAACCACTTGGAACACCATCCTGTGTCAAACACAGATCAGTATTTGGTACTAGATATCCATCAGCACCAACCAGCATGACCAATCAGCACAAGACAGCATAGTTAATGTCAGGAACTAAAGTCCAAAACATCAACAGAGAATAGTTGAAAAAGACTGGTCCAAAAGAACCATAGTGCCATATTCCTCTCACTATCATTCACTGTTAGTTTCTCACTATCTGTGGTTCAAAGATCCACTGAAACTCCTAGATATACAGGAGAATGTTCACACATTGAACATACTCCTGTCATTTCTAAAAAAACACCTCTGTGATAGAAACAGAGCACATGTTTTACATGTGGAATTCTCCACATTTAAGCCTTTATCACCTTGTGCTAAAAATGGATATCAAATCGCAAGACCCCGAGACCATAGAGAGCTGTTCCTTGTCACAGGTGACAGCACTGGGCTAGAGGCAAACCAATGATCTGATGTGAAATAGGGCAATTTCAAAATTCATAGTGTTTTTCAGAACAACAGCCTGTCTAAATGGTAGGCTCCATGTAAAGAATGCTGAGCTTCTGTAAGAGAAATTGTTTTGCATACTGTGTGTGCGCGCGCATGCGTGCATGTGCGTGTGCATATGTGGTTTATAGGTGTGCACACATTATGTGATTTTCATTTTTAATGTACTTCCCTCTGGGAGTTCCTCTTATTCCTAATTTTTATTCATGAGAAGGGAGCGGGGACGAGGAGGAACAGCCATTGCACAATGCAAGCACTGAATCTTCATGAGAACGTGTAAGGCAATTTTTAGTTGCCACATCTGACTTGTAGTGTTTATGATCCATTTTTGTTCTGCCACATAAACGTTAGCCCATTAGCATTTGCGTAGAGCACTGGAGACAGAATGTGGCTGATTAGGTTCAGAGCAGATGTGTTTCCTCTAGAGAGGAGAGGATGATAAATCTTATGGCTCTTTCCGTTATTTAAAGTTGATATTAGATCCAAAATGAAATTGGAGAATCAAATACTTGACTTGCTCTGCATACACTCAGTCTAATCCTTTCTACACACGATTCTTCTAATTATCTACATTTACACATTCAAAGGCAATTAGCCCTGAAATTGGTAGAAGTACAGAGAAAGGAATGGCTTTCCCTAGGAAGTGTAAGGACCCTGTTCTTTCTTAGTTTCAGATGGAATTTAATGAGCAGAAGTACAGGGCACAGCAAAATGGCTCATAACAGTATTGTTGGCTAGACCTTTGTTTATCTGGATGTCTGGGTGACATAAAAGATGCTATGCAATCATTTGTATAGCCAGGAATACATCAGTCCTATCTCCCTGGAACTTTGCTAAAATACAGTATAAACACAATGGGTAGCTTGTAGACCTTGCTTCTAATGATTCCAGATGTTTCTACCTGTGTGAAGAGGCTTATTGTGGCTATTGAGTGATTTTCTCTATGCCACAACCATTGCTAACTTCCAAAGTAAGCACTTTTTTCACTGTTTGTTGCATAGAGGAAACTACCATGGAGAGCAACTGAGGCAGTTTTCATTATGCAGTGGTTATGCATATGAATCAGACCCATTGGCTGTCTTTAAAGGAAGGATCCTTGTGCTGGACAATGATTGCAGGTGACCAAGGAAAATAGTAGCCAATATTTGTTGAATGATCTTTTGCTGAATCTCTGTTGCATAACTTTGCATAAATTCATAGGTCTAAAACTAGTTGCTAGTCTTGGTTATAACAGGCCCATTGAATTAATGGAAATTTGGTAAGTTCCCATAATTTAGCTGGTCTACTCTAGATGGGACTAACAATTGAATTTGGGCCATATTCCTTCAGAACTCAAGGTCTACGTCTAAAGTTTTCATTCAGGGTTATAACCCTGAGGGCAAGGTTGATTTTTCAACTTCAAATTCTTGCCATTTCTGCACTATACTGTTATAGTATATTATTCCACTTTCAACAGCCTGTGGAACTCTGGGGTTTGTAGTTCACTGAGGCCAAAGAGCTCTCTGGCTGAGAATTCTAAATGCCCCTTCCCAAACTGCAATCTCCAGGATTCCGCAGGATATTGAAAGTGGAATAATAGCACCATAACAGTGTAGTGCCAAAATGGCCTCCATTTTTATAGTCAACAGGAAATGAACCCATTGCTTCAGCCTAGTCTGGTATAAGCATTTAAGATGGTAAGGTTTTTAAAATATTTGCAAATGGTAATCTTTAAAAGTTTGTCAGGAACCACGTATGCAGCCTTTTGAACATCCAAATACACCTTGGTTATAGGAATAAATTGCAATTATTTGGACAGATACCCTGAGAGAAAGTTTTTAAAATCAAAGGAAAGGGGTTATAGGCAAGAGAGAGCACTGTTGAAATTTCTTTGTGTGCTGTCATTTTGTTCTCAACACAATAAAATGTATTAACAGCACTAAAATTATGTTGAGGGGTAGAACAGTCCTCTCATTTGGGGTTCCAAAGCAAGGCAAGTTCCAGATGATCACAGTGTCTCTCATTATCAGTGCCTACCATGAGATGAGTATGGTGCATCTCATATACAATTCCTGTGGGGTTAGAGTATGGACCATTACTTTTTGGGCCCAATTTAGCTATTAAACACTCTCTTGCCACTGCCTCTGCCCTGTTTTTGGGAAGAAAGATATTGGTGGAAATCTCACACCATGACTCCTGGACTTTGCAACCAAGTTCTGCTGTGCATACAAGGAAGCCTATTTAGATATAGGACTTGTTGCACCTGCTTCTGCTTCTTCAGGTACAGCTCCCTGAGGAGCCTAATGCAACGGATGCACAAAGACAATGAATCGACAAAGACTATCGTAAACCAAAGAGGTAGGACTACCACACTTGATTTGGGCAGATCCATAATCATACAACAAATCATAGCCAAAGGTCCAAGAAGTATGTCTGAAAATCAGGAAAAGCAACAGAACTAGAAGGAATCCAAGCTACAGAACAAATAAGGAAATATTCTAGGAACCTTTATGCAAATATGAAAAGTACATAAAGAAACAGTATCAGTAGTAAGGAACAGGAAGCTGACAAATATCAGATTTTAGAATAATAACAGCAGTGCAGATTTATAGACCACTCTGTGTCTATGTGGGTTTTGATACTGCAATTATGTTTTGATGTTACAGCTGAACCTTTTTAAGACTTTCCAAATATGTTGGCATTTTCTTCATATTTGTTTTTCTTTTTTAAACCGGTAGAAAAATTGGCTTGTTAGCATGCATAATCTGCACAGTGCCTTCCACAATTATTAAAGTAAATAACATTAACAGCAAGGCATGAAGACATTCTATAAAACACATCTTGAATGGAGTTTCAACTAATGTGTATATAACCTACTTTATAGAACCATAGCTTTAGTAGACTAAGTGGTTAATTGTTATTGATTGGCTCTGCCCACTGTTCCAATATCCATCATTATTGAAATCATCTCCATTCCCCTCATTAAGCATGCATCTGTTTCCATGGGAATGGATTTCTAAATAAGAAGTGCCATTTAAATCTTATTGGCTTTCCTGGTTGTAGAGGCACTCTGCAGTGTGGTTGCCCAATCTGTCATTGTTAATCAACTCTCATCTCTTAACACTGGCTGGAGTTATCAATGAGGTGAGGATTAATATTCTGGGCGAAACAGATGATAAATCATTTGTACATAATTAGTGTACAGCAAGGTTACAGCTGACATGAATTTTTATCTTAATTATGATAGAAATTTGTTCCATTAATTTAATTTAGTTTGCATGAGTGGTTCAACACCTAACAAAGTTAATCTTACACCTGTCATTACAACAGTAAGGAAAATCTCATTCTCAAGCTGCAAGCAGAGATAACTCCGGCATAGAGGCATCCCTTTGATCAGTTGGATCCCTTTGACCCATTTGGATCATTTGCATGGTCATCTCTCTCTCTTTTTTAAAAGCCATATCCAGAGGTTGATTATAAGAAAAACAAAACAACATATAAATATGTTCTATATAGAACAAGGTGGGAATTACGTGGCCTTTTAGATTTTGTTAAACTGCAACTCCCAGCAGCCCTAGCCAGCCAAGCCAACAGTAAGGAATGCTGGGAGCTGCTGTCCAAGGACATCTGGAGGGCCACATCTTTTCCACCCCTGGTGCTCTCTCTCTTCTTCCCAAATGGGCTGATATTTTCACTGTAAATCATGCAAACAGATACAAGATTCTCCCAAAGCTGCAGACACTTCTAGCTGTGATGAGGCTGCTGAATTTGTAAATGTTATTCAGTAGCTACATTTCGCAGGGTACCCCAGCACTGCTGCCTAGGGGATTCTGGGAAATGTAGTCCAAAAAGGTAACACTTCTAAGCTTTGTGATGAGCAGATAATGTGATTTTTATTTCATTTAATTTCTTTTCTTTTATTATTTTTAACTCTATAGTAGCAGTTTAGGATAGGCAAGCAGAGGCCTGCTGGACCTGATGTTATGTTGTCTGTAGCAACCTATAATAAGAGATGATCATGAAAGAGAAGAGCTGTAATTGTGTCTGGGGCAAGCAGAGCCCCCTCCTATAAGGCCTTCCCCATTTACTTTTCTAGGCAAGGGAGTACCCACACATGCATACTGCAGCATCCCTGGAAGCATTACTTTTGAAAGAGAATGAGGAGCTCTATAAATTCTTCTCTAGAATCTCAGGGCTGAGCAGCATAGATTGTTTTATGATATCTGAAACCTGCTTAGGGTGCAGATCACAAGCATTCCTGTTCTCTAACCCCTTTCTTCTTTTTTCAGAAAGGGACACCAGTTGAAAAAATGTTTCAGCTCAACACATATTTTTTTAATGATCAAATTTCCTTTTCACATATTTAATTTGATGGACATTCAACAAGGAATGATGTGTAAACCTTTTTTAAAAAATCTCGGACACTGAAAGGAGAAAGACCGAAGTTCCCAAGCAACCTTTCTTGTATGGGGAAAAAATAGTTCATAACTTGATCATCTTCACAAATAGTAATTATTCAACCATTCCCACAGGGTTTGGCATACCAAATGAACCTAAATCCTGTACTAATTATCCAAGCAATTATGAAGCTGGATAAATCATATGTGATGGATAGATAAGGTGGCACTGTTTGGCTTATAAGATGGGATGTTATTTATTGATTTTACTAATAATTAAGCAAGAAGATATATGGCCTATTCATGGCATTTCTTGTAAAACTGTTTACCTTTGTAGCGGCCTTGACTGCAGTAGTTTCTGTTTGGCAAATCTGGTTGCATATGTATTTAAAGGAAACTAAACTAGTGTGTTATTGACACCTAATGAACTGAGACTCCACTATGGCAAAGCACAGCTAAACCATTCTCCAAAATTTTCCAATAGCACAAGTCCAATATATGTTTGTAATATTCATCAAAAGCTCTTTCACATTGAGTAGTACAAAGATAATCCCAGAGAAAGCAGCTTTAATTGAACAGTAACTCAGATTAATGTTTTGTGATATTAGTTCACAATTATTACTCTCGGATAGGGTCAAGAAGTATATAGTCGGCTATTCACAAAGAAATGACTGATTCAAAAACAAAGACTTCTAATGGAATTCAATAGTGCCTTTTCAGTCATTCCACTTGGCATCTCTATTACCTGAAATGATTCACAGTCCATTATGGGAGCTTCCATGCTAATAGAATGTCTATCTTCTGGTAATACAGACACATCAGGGCACTAACGGAGAACCTGTCACAATGAATTTCATCTAGATTTCACTTCATCTCTTCATGGACTGTAAAATTTGCTCTTGTACAATGCCTAAATTTACTGTGGGTAATTGAGAGAGATCTATAGATGCAGCAGCACTTGGTATGGAAGGAGAAAAGCTTTTCTAAAAAATATATGTGGTGGTTTTTCTGTGTGTGTGTGGTTTCAAAGACTAATATTCAACTGCTAACATGTTAGTAGGAAGAAAATATTCTACACTGCTCTTTGTGTTGATTATGATATTTTGAGGAAGCTTCTATTCTCTTCCCCTATCCCCCTTTTTGCGTAGAAAAGTGAAAATATCTTATACTTTAAAGCGTCTCATTTTCTTAATAGCAGAGGTACAGCAGACTGCTAAGACATCGCAGAACTGAAAAAGAAGCCTGCACATTCATTGACTCCAGTTTCATTACCTCTTCAGGGTCTTATGGATCATGTCATGTAGATGGATGATCTTGCATTTACACTGGGTTCGAATGAGAGACCACAAACAAACTCTTACATCCTGATAGTTCTTTCAAGAGAACAGGGAGCCTGTTTTGGAATTTGTTAAAAGATTGATGTTGCAAATTCTCAACTCTGGCTAAAACCTTTACCATCAATACCAAACCTGTCACTGAAAAACAATGAAAATTGCATTTAATAAATGGCTCCTGGTCTTTTTGTCCCCCTAATGAATGCTGGATTCAAGACTCCCAATTACATATGCAATTTTTCAGCCTTCCCTCTCCTTTGCTTACTTTATTTCTTCCCGTTGGAAGCTAAAGAGAATTACCAGCTGCCCTTAGCAATCCCAGATGTCAGGATCTGTTAGCCAATTAGAACAGTGCTATATTCTATAGCTTTTTTTTCCTAAGCCACAAACTGAATAATAGCATCATGCTCCACTGGCAGTGAAGTGCTCTCAGCCTTTACATTAGGAGAAAATCAGAATGGTATGACTGCAGTTCATTACTGAAATAGGTAACTGATGAACTGAAAAGACAAAGGGCATTGTTAAATGAAATGTCATTATTAGAGCTATTCATGTTTAACAAATGTACTGTAAGTTAATTCAGTGGTGTTTTCTATAAAGTTCTCAACTGAATGTTTCACTTTTCTACTTTATTCACATAACTGAACCTCTTTTTAAACATTTATTTAGGGATACCATGTCTTCAGTTATAAAACTGAAGGCTCACACAGAATTAGATCATATTTTTTGAGGGTCTAGGCTCTCATATATAGGATGACATGACACTGACAGCAGAATTTTCCCCATAAGCTTTAGTAGGACATATGTGACATGAGGCATTTTAGGATAAGAAGCCAGATAAAGCAATATAAAGAATGGTTTGTAAAGGAGGCTGTCAGAGCATCTTGTATCAGTTGGGATTTTTAAAAAATTGAGTTTATAAACATATAAACTTGTTCATTTTAAAAAAAAGATTTTGGAGAGGTATACAGTAAATTATAACTCTCCAGAATTTTTTTTTTTTGGAACCAGCTTAGATAGGGTTGCCATAGGGTTCAAAAGGTGAAAATCAGAAACAACTTGAAGACACAAAACAACAGCAACAACAACAAAATACAAATACAATAAATTTTCAAGAGCCAGCATAGTGGTTTCGATGTTGGACTAGGACTCTGGAGATTGGGATTCAAATCACTCATGGAAATCTGCTGCGTTATGCTGGCCAAGTCACACTGTCTCAGCCTCAGAGTAAGGCAAAGGCAAACCCTCTGGGAACAAATCTTGCCAAGGAAATCCCGTAATAGATTCATCTTAGTGTTGCCACACATTGGAAATTACTTGAGGGCACTCAACAACAAACTAAAAAGTGTGTGTGGGAGAGAGGGGGAACTTTATTCCTTGAAAATGGCTTGAAGGCACACAACAACAACATGTCTCAAAACATATGGAGAACCAGTCATCCACTGTTGCAGTACATGAAAGACACTACTTCTGATGGTCAATAAGCAGATCTCAGATCCATTCAAACTATCTCAAGTACTTTGTCAGAAGACTTCAGTGGTCAGGCAGAATGATATATCTTGTTTAAGGTTTTTTACAAGTACGCTAATATTTGTGCATTTAAATCAGGTTCCAGAACAAACAAGGAATGAGTGTAGAATCTTCAGGGAAAGTAATACAGTACATGCTGTTATATAGCAAGCACATTGTGCAAAAACTATGGTTTCTGGGCATATTTTGATTGCAGCCTCATATAAAACAGGTTGCAGTAATCTGATCATGGTACTAACAACACATGGAGCAATGTGGCCAGGCTATTCCTCTCTAGGAGTAGCCATAGCTGGCATACCAAGTAAAGTGGGCTGGGTGGGTGGGAGACTGCAAAGCACCAGGTCACCTGTGCCTCTGGCAGCAGAGATGGATCTAGAAGAACTCTCAAACCATCAACTTGCTCTTTTAAGGGGAACAGCCAGAACAGTAACACACACAGTACCTGGATATGAAACCCATAGGGACTCCATCTTATAAAGCATCAGGCTCAGTGTATTGGCCCTCACCCTATGCAGATATCTGTCAAAGACTTGCATGGTCATATCTGATTCAGATTGTGTTGGCACTAGCACAATGATGACACTTTGCTTGTAAACTGCCAATGACCATAGATTTTAAACAGCAGTGTTGACTAGCTAGGAACCTCTGGGCTCCCCACTGCCAAACTGAAAAGCCAAGGACTAGTACCACATTGACTCTTTCTGTAATAGGCCCAGAGGGTAAAAGTGAAACTATTGAAAGAGGTGCCTCCAGCATCTCACTCAGGGAGCTGATCCAGAAAAGATACCAGGGTTGATGGTATGAAAGGCCAATGGAGGATCAGGTATAGTCAACAGCAGTTGCATTCACCTTGTCTTCTCTTGGTCAGGGTAACTCAGACCAATGCAAGTTCCATAAACAGTGTAGGTTCATAAGACAATTCTTGTAAGGGTAACCCAATGAAAGAGTAGCATGATCTGTACATTTTGGAAGGAAATGACCTACCTCTTTTCTTTTCTTTGATCCATATGACTGCCAAGTGGAAATCTCTTACCTTTCTAGCACCTTTCCAGTCCTGGAGCTAAATAAATACATTATGGTACTGCTGATGATCATAGCTACTCAGCAAGTGTGATGTATTGTTACAGTGTTGACTAGGACTGGAGAGACTTCGGGCTCATATTGCCTCTCTTGTGAAACACTTATGGTGTGATTTCAAGTTAGTCACCCTTTCAATCAGTCCACTCGCCCAAGTGACAGTGAAGTTACCTGTAGGAGAAATATGTTCAGACAGTGTATCTTGGGGACAGGTGAGGGTGGAGCCTCAGTGTGTCCCATGGTGCATTTATGGGAAGAGAAGGAACCAGTGAAATCCATCTGTTGGATTTTATTGATTTTTTTAAATAATGTTTGTGTCCTAAGATAGGCATGTGTAATGCCTTGAAAAAAATGGGATTAACTTCTGAGTGGTAGATCCAAGTCCCAGATTTGTCTGGTCATTGGAAGTCTGTGCAACTGAAGTCATCATGCATCGATAGCCAATGTTCCATATTATGAGCATCCAATTAGCAATGACAGAGAGGTAGTGTTGGAAGGGATCTTAATGGTCCCTGTAGGTGTACCATATAGCCACTGACAGTCAACCACCTTGAAGACACCTGGAACTAGCTAAAGCATAGGATATCACATCATATCCATTTGGCCTAAATAATGCATCTGTTAAGAGTGTTTACCCTAAAAGATGCAGTTCCCTAACACTGTGGAGCTTGAGTTAACACAGAAACATAGCTGAAAGGGTTGGTTTTTTTTAAAATGAATTTCATTATATTTTAAGAAGGCTATGCCTACAAATCTCTGATCAAGCAAGCTTGAACCTGAAAATAAGAAACTGGATGGAAAATGAAGGGAAGAAATATCAAGATTAATAAGAAATTGCACACCTTAGAAGGGTGAGAATTTATATACAGCTTACTTTATGCTCATGTAATGGCTGCATTATTAAGAAGAAAATAAAGAATCTGGAAGTCTGGTGAACATGTCAAAGGGAGTTCACCACTTATCTGGAAAAAAAATTCAGATATCTTGAATGTTTTTCTTCCTCAGTGTTTATTGAATTTTTTTCTTGTCTCTATGTTTCTCTTAGTGTTTCTGCTTTTGTGTGTGGAAAGTACAAAGGAACTAGATAATAATTTAAAAGTTCAGATTATCTGAATTTTGAGTTAACTGAATAGGACAAGAAAAGGTTTTAAAAACTTCTTGGCCTGCGCTGGGATTCAAGCCATAAACCTGGTGTTACAACCACTATACTGTAATCAACTGGTCCACTAAACTAGGCTTCCAGTTCTCCTGTAATGGATGCTAAATTCACCACACCAAGCTATGAGCCTCTGAATATTTATAATCAAACATTAAAAGGGGCCAAAAATGGAATTTTGAAATAAAAACTAGAAACATCTTACACTAATACTAGGACAAAGCATATATTAGACATTTTTCATGACCTAATCCCAAAAGGTTTCTGAAAGATGCAGTAGAAACAGTGAAATTTGTCTGACACATTGCAACACCAGCCATGACTACAGGCAGAAAAAGACAAAAACCTGTCAAATTGCTGGAATCATTTGTCAAACTAGCTCGTACCAAAATATGCCATGTCTTATTCTTTCTGTCTCAAAATATGCATGCAACACTGCTATGTTTTTTTAAAAAAATTCAGTGAAGCCATTTTCTAAGTATACACTCTAACACCTCCTAGTCAAATTTATGTTTACAGTGGCTGAATGTGCTTCATCTATCTTGCCCTTAAGACAAAGCCACAGCTGTGGCCTATAAGAAAATATACCATATTTCCCCGCATATAAGACACACTGGTATATAAGGCACACTCCATTTTCAAATGTTATTTTTCAGGGGGAAAAATAGTATGCATACATTTCTAATCTACTGTATTGAAAAATAGAAGTTCTGTCATATTTTCATACAGTTGGTGTGTAAAATATATTTATGTACGAAACAAAGAATATTCAAAAACAAACAAAAGTGAGGCTCCTGCCCCTGCCTGCTTCTTTTCCATTTTGCCTCAGTGGAAGTTCTCTATGCTGGGGCAAAATGTATAGGAAAGGTAGAGGGAGCTCTAGGGGGCAAAAAGAAGGGCTCGCACAGGTTTCCCCAATCCCCTTCCCTTCCATTTTGCCTCAGTGAGAGTTCTTATGCACTGGCGTATAAGACACACCAGCATATAAGACACACTCTATTTTCAAACGGTATTTTTTGGAGAAAAAATGCATCTTATGTGCCAGTAAATATGGTACACCATATGAGGGATCAAGAGAACAAAAAAGCTGGCCAGGAGGTAGAGTTAACAGATCTTAGGGCCTGGTCTTCAGTCTCCAGATTTCATAGATCCTTTTTGGGCAGGAGGTGAAGGTACAGATTCTCTATTTTTGGTGGTCTCAGCTATAGGCAAGAGGAAAGGACTGTGTGCAGATTTCCAGCCCAGCTAGGAGAGTAATAGCTTGCCTCATTTCTCAAGGCTTAATTGATTTGTTGCTTCAACTTACAAAGACTCTGCAGCACACATATGCATTTACCTAGTCAATTTACTCTTTCCCTACCAGTCACTGTAGAACTAGGGCTTACCCTCTGCTCTGCTTTTCTAGCTAGAAGCAAATAAGTAAAATTAAATGTGCCTTACACCATCTACCTAAGTAAGTGAGAAGAGACAATTTCCCCTTATTTCCACTTGATCTGGAAACAGCCGCTTCAGCTAAGATGTCTGTCTTATTTTTCAAACAGAAAAAAAAAAGTTCTTTCTGCAGAAGACTGTGTTTGAAAGACAAGTTGTGAGCAACTGTGGTTGGTATTTAATGCATAATGCATTGATGACATCATTGGAAACATTTCTAGGTCTTAGGTTTTGGCTCAGAAACCTCCGGGCCTTGGATGATCTTGAACTGGCAACCTTAGTGGAGGACCACTGCCTATTAGTGTAGGCAACACTGAGCAAACACAAGAGAGCTTTCTGGTTTCCTGAAACTATGACTATTTCTGCACCACACTCTTATAGCACAATGATTCCACTTTCAACATCCTACGGAATCCTGGGGTTTGCAATTTCGGGAGGGGCCAGGAGGCCCTTCCCGAAACTGCAAACCCCAGGATTCCATAGGATGTTGAAAGTGGAATCATCACACTATAAGAGTGTAGTGCAGAAATGTCTCATAAGTTCTCAATATAGAAGGTGGGGGCTACATAACGGAAGACTTGACTGTAAAAAAATGGCTTGTGCTTAGAAATCTAACAGTATGGTCACTGGAAGAAGAAGACAAAGAAGAAGAAGCTGCCAAACTTTGCATCCAGCATTTTGACTTTTTCCATAGGGCAGCAGGATTGGTGGTCAGTATGAATTAATAAATAAAATAAAACAAAAGGCTTCCGCATTGTTCACCTAACTCACACACTCAGAGAGGAAATGGCCTAAGCTTTTGCAAATCTGAAGCAGTTAGTGAAGCCTTTCGCCAGCATTTATGGATTGACTTGAGATGCACATTTTTGACCTGTAGTTGAAATTTATTGGCAGATCCATAAGTCATAGTAGATAACCTAAGAAGCAATTGATGTCCCATGCATTGATGTGGAGGGCACAGACTGAGTGACAGATTAAGGATTCAGTGCTGCATTCAAGATCTCCTGGCTGAAAGCTATAGAATTGCAGAAACCTTCCTATACCAACCTGAAAGGTATGTTTACTGGATATCCTAGATATGTGAATGGAACAGTCTGCCAGTGAAGCAGACAAAATAGGGGTCCGCAGCTAGATCTAAGGGCCTGGCCCCCAAAAATATGTATGTATGTATGTATGTATGTATGTGTGATATATATATATATATATATATATATATATATACATATACATATACATATACATATATACATATATATATACATACATACATACACACACACACACATATATAAAATATGTGTATATTTGTAATTTGTCAGTGAGTTTTTTTAATTATTTGAAAGGCATACTCTGTGCAACTGTGGTATCATGTTAGCGATATCATAAGGGCCCACCCCCTATGACATCACAAAGGGTTATCCCTAGGCCTCAGGTTTTCTCCATGAAACCTTAGGGCCTAGGCTAGTCTTGAACTGGCAACACAAGCACAGTGGGGCATGGGCAGCACAGGGAAAGAGCATGCTTGCATTTATACCTTACTCCCGCTCAGTCTGTTGTCATTTCCTCATCTGCAGTGCCATCAAATAACCAAGGAAAACAGTAATGCAATGTGTAAATAAATACTGGACACACACATTGTTGCATCAAAGATTGCCAAATACAATGGTCAGAAACTGATGGCAGCTGGCGGTTTTGCTTTTTCTAAGTTCATGTACCAGTGTAAGGGTGGGGAAAAAAATCTCCAATGTTGGGCCATGTTTCTGTCACCACCATCTGTGCCAATGTCAGTACACAAGCATAGGATCTCAGTTAATATTTATTTTTTATTATTTTATGATGCCACAGGGATCTAGTAAAAGTAACTAGTTGTAACATGCCTGAACAAACATCAAAATATATGCAAGCACTACAAAATTAGTGCAAGACACACACACTGCAACTCAAACTAGGCAGAAGTATGCAGACACAATAGTTATCCTGGCAATATCTGCTCCTGAAAGGCCCTTTCCACACGTGGAGGAAGAAACAGGGTTAAACGTCCTGAAACGGAGCTTACCTGAAACCGGGTAAGTCCGTCGCCACATGGAGCAGCGCGAGTTCGCTGCTCCACACTCCTCGGCGTCCTGCGGCGTCCAAAATGGCGGCTTACGACTGGCAGAGGCTCTCCACCAACCAGAGAAGCTCGCCAGCTGGAAAGCCCGCCCCCGGCAGATCTGCAGACATGCACTTGCGTGCACCTGCAAATCTACACCGGGCGCTACAACGGGGCTGCATGCAGCTGCACATGGCTGCACGCCCCATGCTTTTTAAAAACCTCCTCAAAAGTGGTTTTTAAAAAGCACACAGCGCCACCACTTCCGGTCACTCTAGTGCGGATTGGGGTGTGGAACTATGCTAAAGTAGTCCGCCCCAATCCACTCCATGGTGTAGACGACCTTCATCAGAGGTCGCGCTACACCATTTTATTACCCCCGTGTGGAAAGGACCAAAGTGTTTCATTCGGCGCATGGCTTCTAAATTTAATCTTGGTTCCAGGCAGCAACTTCATGCAACTTACATAGCCCATAGCCTTTTCTCTTCAAAAGTATCTTGAGTCTCATAGCTCAGATCTCTGACTGTAGTTAGATCATGCAGTGGAGAAATTTTTACCCCAGTCCAAGACCTGGCATAAGGAATTTCCTTTCCATTGACTTCAGTGAGAGGTGGTAGGAATTAAAAATATTGAATATTGCATCCATGACATGCCCTGTCCACATTGCTATGACGGAACATAGGATATGGTGCAAGCCATAACCCCACCACAGCACTCTACCATCTCTATATAAAATTTCAGAGATTTGAAGATGACTCTCTGTGTGGCTTGACTATGGCCCTTTTCGCACGGCATCTGCCATGCGAAAGAGGGCCTGGAGCCTCATGTGATTGCAAGGAGCAATCTGCATGACGCCCTCGCAATCGCACAAGGCTCCAAGGGTCGGCAGGCAATGATTGCACACTTTGTATTTTTGGCTTTCAGCTGAAAATGCTGTGCAATCGTGCATTGCTCCCAAGCCCTGCATGCACTTACCTGGCATGCGGAGCCTCAGGAGCCGGGCTGGTCACGCTTCCTGTCTCAGTGCAGCCTGGGAAGGTTGAGGCAGGGCTCTCGCACGAGCAGGAATCTCATGTGGAGCTGAAGAAGCAGGGAAGCGAGAGCCTCTCAGAAGAGGCTGCTCGCGCGATCACCATACCCCAGGGCCAAGAAAAGGTAGGATGCGGAAAGAGCCTAGGTCATGTGCAAAGCACTCTGTTAGTGAAGCAGCCAAAATGAGGTACTTCTGGCATTTGCCACAAATATTGATAAAAGAGTGCTATGCAAGATTGCAATACCGCTGCAAAATTAAAAACATTCAAAATATGATCTGTTTAAAGAGAGACCTGAAAAGAAAACACAAGTCTGCTTTGATGCATACAATTGAACCATGAAGCAATCGCCAACAGTTCCAAGGGCAATTCCTTTCTGCTAAACAGCTTTCATCTGTTGCACAAATGTTGTGTTCAGTAAGGTTTGTGTGCATGGGTGGATGCACACGTATTTGCCAGTCTTTGTACCACAGTTGTGGAAGGCCTGTTGAACTCATTAAGCTCTATCTTAATGGGCAAGTGGATGTGCTCTGAGTGTCATTCTCTGGAATATTTGGAAGGTATCTTTGGTACAACCTTACACCACTGACTAAATGCATTATGGATGGGTGAGGTAGAGGGAGGTCATCATTCCTCTTTGTGGGTAATATACCATCTGCATTGTAATCAGGACCCTGAATGAGAAAGATGAGGAGCTTGATGTGAAATGGCAAATCCTATGTTCCTAATGGATATATTTTATGATACCTCTATTTAATGTGGACATGGTATTGAAATTAAACAGGCTCCCAGATCAATATATAAAATTATATGCAAGGGGGAAATAGAAAGCTTTATTTTCTGTTTCTTTCAGCCCTCCTATGCTGGTTGACTAACATGCTGACAAATATTTTAGCCCTCTATGCTCTTATTTTAATTCTGATGGCTAAAGTTAGCAAATCTAAGCAAGAGAAAGAAAGGGGGAATGAATTTTGCTAAAGTGTTGAACTACAGCTCTGGAGACCAGAGTCTGAATACCCATTTGGCCATGGAAACCCACAGGGGGTGACCTTGGGCAAATCACATTCTCTCAGCCTCAGAGAAAGGCAAAGGCAAACGTTCTCTGAACAGATCTGGTCAAGAAAATCCTGTGATAGGTTCACCTTAGGGTCACTGTGAGCCAGAAGCAAGTTGAAGGCACACAATGGCAACAGTGACAACAATTTTAAAACATTATATTTTTGTTTGGTGCCTTTGATCTCTCCGTTATGACTAAATGAACAGTGGAGGGGGGCATCATGCTTCATTCTGTTATGTTTCATTGACAAATGAAAATACTTCACATGCAAGCCTACTTTACTTGAAATTAAGCCCCATTGAATCCAGTGGGACTTGCTTCTGAGTAAGTATGCAGGTTTGCACAGCTAATAAATCACAAGGAAATGAAATGTGCATTAAGCATAGCATTCTTTCACACAATTAAAACACCTACATAATTGATAATAGAATTGTTTAATATTGATTGTCAAGTGTGTGCTCATTTTATTGGCTTATTGGTGTTGTATGTTTTATTGTTAGCATTGCACTAACTGATTTTTTGAATTATTCTGAAGAGCAGTACCACACATTTCCTAAATAAACAAAAACAGGGCACCATATAGGCATAAATATGCTAATTGCTGCTTTCTGGAAGGACTGATTAGATAGTTTATCATTCTGGTATTTAGATTATCAAAAAGACCAGGAACTATCAAGAGAGGTAACACTGTTACCCCAAAATGTGGGTGACTCAGGGGTCCATCCACAAAGCTAGTACCTCCATGCAACAATAGGGAACTGATTAGCTCAAATCAGGAAGCTTGCGACGGGGGGGGGGGTAACCAAGTGAGATCTTCCACCAATGTTTATGGGGTCCTAGCAGGAAAGAGCAGGAAAGCAGCCAGAGATTCCAAAATAAGTTAAAATAGCAGCCCTGGTGGCACAGTGGTTAAATGCCAGTACTGCAAGCCACAAGGTTGTGAGTTCGATCCTGCTGGGCTCCAAGGTTGACTCAGCCTTCCATCCTTCCGCAGGTCAGTAAAATGAGTACCCAGCTTGTTGGGAGCATGTATAGAAATACATGCTATTTGTAAGCTGTTTGCTGCCTCAATCCATATGGAGAGGCAGGATACAAATAAATAATTAAAAAAATGTTTTATTGAAAAAGATTTGCTCACATAGTCAAAAGATCCAAGCATTCACACACTGGTATAAGAGGTAACTGAAAGATAAAGGGAGGAAATTTGTAGAGAAGTTTTAGAGAATGGGTGATAATTACTGATCTGGAGATCAGTGAAGAAAGTAATGATATGGCTAAGATTTGCACCTAAGGACAGTACTCATTCAGAAATAGGAATGACAACATGGCATTCAGCAAGCAAGGTATTGAACGTCTCTGAATGAATAGTTTTTATACCCAAAATCTGCCTGGAGGACATGGGTGTGAAGGGGTCTCTGGATGAGCAAACAATGGAGGTTGTCACATAGACAATGGGATCTAGATGGAGTTATGGTCTTAGGGTTAGGTGACAAAGAGTAATGGCTGTCCTAACAGCTCTGTAATGCTGGACTGGCAAGGGAACAATACAGAAAAATGCCCAGGTGCAAGGAAGAAGGGCTGAAACAATCAGTGTTTTGTGGGAACATCCTTTGCTATTGTGTGGTATCAGAGATGTTACAGCTTCATCTGAATCCTATTGTTTCTGGAGTTACCTGGTAATCTGCCTGACAATAACCTTGGATACACTTAGAGGGGATTTTTCTGTCCTACTTTTGGCATACATGTTCAGTCAGTAATTTTTCCTCTGCCCAGCTCAACCTTCTAGTCACTTCAGGGTTCATTTTATATCAATGCCAATTAATATATTTTGCCAATCAAATCATATTTTGCCAATTAAACCATATCAAGTCTAGAGGGTGCAGGCCAGTTAACACCATTTAGTTTCATATTTTGCCCTGTCAGGACCTCCTTTTTCTATAGTTCCAAGAGAGCTTCCACTTTAGGCTTTCCCCACTGTATTATTAAAAGGATTTCTCGCTCATTTACTCCTGAGAAGTTATGTTATGTTCCTCCCAAATCTATAAATTCCCATGTGATTTTCTGTTGTTTTTAAGGTGCCAGTTTACAGCAATTTTTGGAATATCTGTCACAACAACAGTGTGGCAATTTCAAGTGTGAATGGACGCAGAACTATTATCTCACCTGATCTGAAGGTGTGGCTGATGTTGTTGGCAGATTCCACTCTGCTATTACCTTCCACTGCCTCTCTCTCTTGCCTGCTATGGAGTTCTCCAATAAACTCCTTGTTATTTCCTCAACTGTATTGAAGGGGCCTCTTCTCACTCACTCCAGAGGCCAGAAAAAAATCTTCCTATAATCCCTGCTGCCTTATCCATTACTTAAGAAACAAAACTTAAAATATTATTCTATACTAGGAAAAAAAAAACCAAATATTTTGAAGTGGAGTGGAGAGGAATCTCATTCCTTAGATCAGCAAGGGGAAGATATTCTATCAAGACTGGGAAGGGCTACCCCTAATTTGTTTCCTGAGGTAAAGCAAAAAATCCATCACCATTTCAATGTATATACAGTCAGCCTTCCACATTTGTGGGTTTCACTTTCGTGGATTTGATTATTCATGGATTATTTCCTGTCACCTCTGCTGCCTCCCTATGCCATTTTTAATAGGGACTGAAAGCCTCATGAGACTGAGAAACTGCAAAGAAGGCTTGTAAGTCCTTATTAAAAATGGTGTGGGGCAGCAGTGGAGGTGGCAGTAAGCCCCACCAACCAAACAACCAAACAACCAGCCAATTCTGCCTTGTGAAGGAACCCTGATGCCTCAAAGCAATCCATGGTGGGTTGAATATGGTGATCATACTTTTTTGTGTGTTAATATGGTTTGGGAGGGCCTAGAGTTATTCATAGTTTTTCCACTTTCACAGGGGTCCTGTACCCCTAACCCTAGCAAATGTGGAGAGATGACTGTGTTGTATTTTTTTTTTTAGTCTAGTACCCAAAGTCAGTTATGTCAAAGAGATATTTAAAATTAGGGATGGGACTAACCCAGAATTTTCCAGATCCGAATCCCTAGAAGGTTCTGGAAATCCACAAATCTCAAATCTTTCAAATCCTTTAAAAAAAAAGAGTTTTAAAAGCAAGGGAAAGAAGGATAATCTTGGGCAAGACAAATTCTCTCAGCCTTAGCAAAAGCCTAAGCAAAGGCAAGCCTCCTTCTGAAGAAATGTGACCAAGACAATTATCATAGTTTTGTCTCAGGGTCTCCCCAGATTGAAAATGACATGAAAGCTCTTTCTACATAAGCAGGAAAATGTGGATTAATCCCACATTTTCCTGCCTGTGTAAACAGGGCTACATACTACAGTAGAGAGATAATCCAGGTCAAAACTGGATTTTCTTTACATAGTTCCTTCTGGCATCCTGGGGTTTGTAGTTTGATGATGCACCAGCACACTTTGGCAGAGAAGGCTGTGACACCTTGTAAAACTCCAAAGCCCAGAATTGTGTCTGAAAGATGTTTGCAAGGGAGCTGTACAAAGGATCTTTCAGCCGTCCTTGAAATCTCAAGCCTGTACCTTCCAGTCAAGTGCTGAACTTCAAGATTGAATATTCAATTTAAATATCTTAGAATACAACCCCAGATGTAATTTCTGAAATTGTTAGCAACGTCCACTGTTACTCCAAAGGAAAACCTTACCTACTTACTATCTTCCCTTGTATATATGGTCTCTCAGGTTTTCAGGTGTCCCGGTCTCCAACAATCTATTTAGTTGGTGGATTCAAAAGATTTGGTTTGCCTATTTTGGCACAGGGATTCAGATTCAGGAATCTCGAATCCTTACCCAGGATTCGAGCATTTGAGGATTCGGTTGGCCCATCCCTATTTAAAATTAATCAAGTTATTAAATAGAAAGCCCCACAAATGCCTCTCCTGACCTTTGGCAGTAAAAAAGACACCAGCAACAAAAGGACATCACAAATAATTTGTTACCATTTCATGACACCTGAATCTACTACCTAAAGAAATGCTCCATCCTACTCTGAAATCCTCAAGAGACTCCTTCTTTCAGTCCTACCAACTTCACAGATATGGTTGGTGGTGACACAAGATAAGGCCTTCTCCCTGACTGCCGCAGGCTCAGGAACTCTCTTCCTAGGGAGGCTAGAATGGCCCCCTCCTTGCTGGTAGGACTTTTTCTTCTCACAGCCTTATAGAGCTGAAGGTTTTTAAGGAAAAGGCCTTTAAGTAGATGCTATGTTGTCTTACATGGTACTGCTTTTTTAAGTGTATGTTTTAAATTGTTATAATAGTGTCAACAGTTTAATTCTATTTTAATGTTGATTTATGGTATTTTTAAACTATATTGTAATCATTTTAATTTGTAAGCTGCCTTGAGTCCCAGTCTTGGAGAAAAAGTGGAGTATAAATAAAAGAGAAGGAAAAGGAGAAATTAATGGTAGGATTGGCCCTACAGTATTCCCTAGTGGTGCTAGGATGTGGGAAGTGGCAAAAACCTAATTGCAGACCATCAACAAATAACCAGCAAACAAGTTAAATACTGTGTGAAAGAAAGAAAACAATGGGTCCACAGTAGGGCATACACATTTCATTTTGAAGGAAAAATAAAGACACCCTCATGCCTTTGTCCTCCTCAAGCAGCAGCAAAAGCAGTGACAAGGGAAAGAGGGTGAGTGGATAAAGTATGAGCAATTGCCATGTCATTTGCAGGGGAACTAAATAATGCACATTGATCACCAAACAAGGTAAGCTCAATATATCATTAGTTAAACTGGGAGTGGGTGTCGTGTAGCCTTCTAGAGGTTGTTGGACTACAGGTCACTGCAGCCTTAGCCAACGCTGAGGAATACTTGGAATTGCAATCTGGTAAATTTGGAGGGCTGTATCATTTCCACTTCTGAGCTAAACTGCCAAACAAATCCATCCATCAATCAATCATAAATGCTTGTTGTTTTTTGTCATCGTTGTCATAGTCATCTGGAAGTACTTCTGCCTTAGTAAGCTGCAGGCTACCACTACTGGGAACCAAAGTCTACTTTTTTAGAGTAGCCAGGGTGCGCAAGTAAAATATTCACCAAATGCTTGAATCCATGCTGCTTCCATCAGTCCACACAGCTGTGCAAAGCAGACTAGTTCCACCAAACTAGCTTCCTGCTTTGACTTGAGAAGACTTTCTCAGGGGGAAAAAGATGCTTTTTGTGTTTTTTCAAGCTGAATAGTACAGTCTCAGTACAAGCCATTCCCATATGGCCCATGTGGTTGGGATTGTTCTTCAGAAGTTCCAACCAAGCTGGTGCTGGTAGCATAAATCTCCCTCCATCCTATGGGTGAGAAAGAGGATTTATGCACCAGTTTCTTTGTGTGCATGACAGAGAATCATTGCAACCAGATGTGGTGAGGGATAGTCTCAAGCTTTGATGGCTTTCAAGAAAGGATCATGAAGGACGTCTACACTGTAATTTAAAGTGTTTGTCCATCTGCCTGTTGGGCTATACAAATTCACATGCTCAATCAAAATGTCACCACATTTAGTGAGTTATCTAAAGAGACCAACATGTAGGCCATAGTAAGGGTTTAGACTAAGTCCATCAACTGTTTATTATACCTCCTGAACAAATATATCGTATTTCTGCAAATTTTGTTCTATAATGTGAACTGATTTTGACCAAACTTATTCTTAGGTTGACATCCCAAACACTTTAATGCAAGTTTAGGATTAATTAGCAAACATCAGCTTGTTTCAGAGAATGGCTGGTTTGGATCCATGTTGCATGGAACTTGGTGTGCAACCAGTTTTAATTAGTGTAGGTGCTGCCAGTCAAACTTTTGTTTTTTTCAAATCAAAAGTGAAGTTACCAGCATCATCCTGGGCCACCCTGGATAAATTTCTTAGTAATAATAAAAGGGAACTTTTGTACTCAGAAGCAACATACATACCCCCTGATTATCAAAAACCTGAAGAGGGCATTGTTTCCATTAGATCCTGTTTGTGAACTCTGCAGAACCATCAGATAAATTGGACTAGAATAGGACATATGGCCTTGCAGAGGAAGGCAGTTTACAGGCACTTTGGAAGAGAGTGAAAGACACTAAAGAACAATGTAGAGGAGCCAGAGTTTGCAGAGTTGAAACGCTGGGACTTTTGAATCAAGCAGGGACAATGGAATCATCTGACACCTCCCACGGCCATCCCCTTTCCCCCAAGTTCAACTGCAATCCTCACAGTACTGGACTGAGAGTGGATTTTCCCCACAGTAACAATTGTGAGTTATTCTGCTGTAGTCCAATGTATTGTCAAGTGCTTTGCTCTTGAACAGCCAGTTAAGGTCAATTGGGTTTATGAAGAATTGTGCCTGATGGAAACAGGAACTACTAGAAAATGTTTGTTGGTATGAACCAATGTATCTGCTGGCATTTTTGGATTTTCCTTAGGGGTACAGTTATAGGGGCTGTTTCGATGAGTGCCTATATTTCAAAATTTACCACTACAACACTGAGTGTGTGTGCATGTGAGAATGAGGAAGAAGCGAGATCATGATTTCCATAATTTTTTTTAGGTCTTCAAGTGTACATCTAACTACTTCAAAGTGTGAAGCAAGCAGTGTAAGCAAGAGTTGAGGAAATGATTCACAGCATATATCTCATAAAAAAGCCAAACTTAAGACTTACCATAAATAGTGAAGAATGAAATGAACAGACAAAAATTATTTCTCAGCGCCAGATGTGTGATAAGTTTAGACAATGAAATTTTATTTCTTGCTTTTTCGTCTTTCAAAGACAAGCACAATTGTTATTAATATGCACCAAGAAAGGACTTCTGTTTGCAATAAGCTTTGGGGCAAATTCATTTGCTCTCGCACCCCCCCCCGCCCCGACTATTCATTTGCTTAACTTCAGCGCCATCTGTTGTTGATTCAGCAAAACTAATTGCACAATTTAAGGGGAAAGCCATATTAGTCAATATGCAAGAAAAATTTGATTTTAACTATCCGTTATGCATATAGATGACCACACAGAAAGGAAACAAACATGGTTCTGTGTGGAAAAGATGGAACTGTCCTACTAGCTACCAGAGATGCCACCTTCTTAATTGTTCCTGCTCCGGTGTTCTTAACTCAGAAACAGACTGTTAGCAAGTGAGATTTTGCTGGCACGAAGTAATTCATTTCCTTAATTTTTGTGTGCTGAGCTACTGATGAAAGTATCTATTCAGGAGCAAGACCAATAAAAAGATGTGTCAAGTCTAAAAGCAATTTCTCTAAGAAACTTTAACACAATGTGCCTCCTTGTCACCATTTGCACCTTTCTCCTTTCCATTTTCCTGTTGTTGCAAAAAAGTAACCAGTGGGGCTTGGGAAACAAAATCCACCCACAAAGAATTGTACTCTGTCACCCACAAAAAAAAAAAAAAATGCATGTCATCGTATTTCCAGTTTCTACGTATGGTTGTGAAAGCTGGACAATTAGGAAAGCTGATAGGAGGAAAGTCAGGTCCTTTGAAATGTGTGCTGGAGAAAAGTTCTACTGATATCTTGGCCTGCTAAAAAGACAAATAAATGGGTCCTAGAGCAAATCAAGCCTGAATTCTCCCTAGAAGCCAAGATGACTAAACTGACTGCTGTACTTTGGCCATATGACTCACTAGAAAAGA
>CAOLHI010003852.1:0-150139 GCA_948474755.1 Ctenosaura bakeri | reverse complement strand
GTCCACTCAGAATTTTGTACTACTTAGTAGATGAAATTCAAGAATAGAATAGTGAAACAATTTAATCAACTGGCCTTTAAAAACTTTCTTGGAAATCTACTGAACAAATTATTTTGAAATTCTTTTGACTTGCTGCCCCTTTACGCTAGATCATATATAGACTGTTTAAAGCTCAGAGATCTAGTTTCTCATTAATGGATCTTGCCTACTTAAAACAAGCCACATGACAAGGCCTGTTTTTCTCCTGCTTCAGATTTTAAGAGGAAATGCTCTGCTTTGTCCAAGCACCTTAAATCACATTAACATATATCGTTTAGCTCAACATTTGGACATAAACCAGAGAACAAATTAAATCAAGCACAGAAAAAGAAGGTGGACTTAAACAGTACTATAAAAAGAGAATGCCGCTTTTTAAAGATTTTAAAGTAACACATTCTGAAGCAGAGACAAGAAAAGGGAGAGTTTTTATTCTTACTACGAAGGAGCTAGGGAATTCCTGTTCATTACAAAACTGGATCATGTCACTCTAGGAGAGTAACAAAACAGGGTTTTGCAAGGGCCTCTTTCACAAAAGCAGAATAGCTTTAAGTCTATACAGAGTCTTAGAAAGTACAACAAAGCTCTCCTCAATTAACATGTGAAAGTGGTTTTTGTTTACTTAAGAGCAGGTCTTGTGAGAACTGCCTTCTCTGAGAAGCAGAACAGACAATACATGGTTTCATTTTCTGAATGTTTAACAAATTTTACATTACTATGAGCAATATTATTATTACTGTTATTATTATTACTATTATTATTCATCTTTATTGTTTTCATTATGCTCAATATTTTATGAAGTATTAATTCCACACCCACAACAAATTTGTGTACCAGTTCACCTGCCCTTAATTTTGTCAACAACGGGCAACTTTAAGTTATGAATATTACGCCAGAAATTCAAGATATTGCCCACTATCAGCTAATAATTCAGAAGACTTTAGATGGGAAATATGTAAGGTATGTCACACTTCTAAATAGGCATATTTACTCAAAACGCACAACAAAAATTTGCTATAATGCTTATTCTCTTCTGACTAAAGCAATAGATAAAACACTCAGAGTAACTCTAAGCGTCTACATTTCTGAATGCTATACTATGCTACTATCAACATTGTCTCAACACCATAAATAGCTAATACTAATATTCACTGAATTTTAATATTAACAGTAGAATAGTATACCTCACTGACATTGTTCTACAATTAACACAGGCTGAGAAAACATATCGTGTCCAATTTCTGTTTTTCAACTCAGTTCATCTTACAATACAAGGAGGCTGAAACTGCATGAGTTACTTCATCTTCTTCCTTAATACTGTTCTTAGCTGGCGGGCAGATGTTCCAGCTTTGTCCCCTTGGACTATACAGTGTCAAGAAAACTAGTATTGTTCCACGGGAATCAAATGGCAAGAATGGTTTGAGCTGTTCATCTTTGGCTTTTGTTCCAGCTCCATCAAGGTCAATGCTGAGAATTTCTTACAGGAAGACATGGAACAGATGTAAAATCCCATGTATAGTACTAGACATGCAAAACCCTAGAAAAAATGAACACAGTGACAACCAAATTTTCCACTTACCACAGTTCTATCAAACCAATTCTTTAGAATGTCTTTGTATTTCTCCCCATTTCCTACAGTTCGTGGATGGCAGTATCTGTTGTTTTTCAAGAACTATTACTGCGCAGTTCTACAATATTACCAGGGTTCCTACTTTAACAAGTCATATAAAATACAAAACATTATTAATTGCTTGCACACTCAAACCAACTTGAGGGTGCTCCTGGCTCTAAAAATTGGAAGAACAACCCTCATAAATTCCAAGTAAACTTTTTCATGTCTTAGAACAGTGAGTAGACACTGAAACCTCTTTTAGTATACAAAGCTGTCTCAGCTAACAAAGCCTCTAACAAAGAAGCTCTCCTTTTTACAAAGTCTTTTTACACCTGGTCTGCTCAATTTTCTTCATCATCTTTTGCCTAGTTGGAAGGTTTTTTTAGCAGCTTTGACACTGGGAAGATGGTGGCTAGAAAAAGACAAACTTGCAGTGAAGCAGTGTGTCTAAAGTAAACAACACAATAAAGCTTAGGCTGAGAAAGAGCTGAATTCAGCTCTAGCCAATACTACTATAGCAGTGTGAGCCTGCCTACAACAGGCACGGTAAACAGTAGCTACCTCTAGAATCCTTTACTGAGCATGCATGAACAGCAAAACAAAGAGAAAAAGGAAAAGCCGACAAGCCTGCCACACAAGCCACACCCTGCATGATAAAAACAAAAAACCATATATCTGTAAGTTTGGCCATCAACGTGGACATCACAAGAAACAAGAGCCTGATGAAAGAGAAAGTCATCCCTGGAATCTGTTGAAAGAAACCTTCAGGTGGTCTCTAGAATGTTCAAAATGTTTCTGTTTAGTATGCAAGGCTTACCTGACCTGGTTATTTCATTTCACATGTGCATATTGTTTAGTTCTGAATGCTGCTCATGTTAAACTGTTCATTTTTTATTTTTTATTTACTTATTTTTTTGGCAGTGTAGGAATCCATCCCTATTCTTTCTATGTTATTTCTGTCTCTGGTACTAAATATGCTATCAAAGAAGTAATGCTTAGGAGCATACCTACTTCATTAACTGACCAATATCTCCTCCTCTTTTGACAGTCTAAGCAATACTGCATTTAGGCATTTCCAAATAGAGGATATCTTGCATGCCAGTTACATACCATAAACACACACGACATGGAAACTGAACTGATTTCCCAACTTCAAATGAGTGACAGTAAGACCAAACCACACCACAATGAGAATGCCATGCTGCTGTAAGACTACAAACAGATTGTCAAAAACTACTTGAAGTTATTTACATGAAAATTCTTAATTAACAATTTACAACTTAATTGTAAGGAACACGTTTATTGTTTTACAAGGGCACAGACACTACTGAATCTAAACCACGATTTGAAACACTATGTTTTTACGTGCACTTGAAAACATAAAGCTGGAGCTCTAAAAGTGTTTAGATATCTAAACTCTGACAGCCAAAGAAACAAATGACTTTGATAACATATGATACACAGAATTAAGAGTCACAGCCGAGGTTCCAAAAAACAAAGAAAATTCAAGCTGCCCAAGCAGGGGTTTTTTTGTGCTCTCATAGCTTGTTTAAATCAGAACCATAATAAATAATTAAAAAATAGCTAAACAGAACTTTCACATTGTGTATATGTGTGTTCGAGTTGCCTGTTGATTTATGATGGCTCCTATTAATTTCATAGGGTTTTCTTAAAATAAAGAATACTCTTAGGTAGCTTGCCATTCCCCGCCTCTGAAAGATAGCCTACAGCACCAGGCGCTCCTTGCTGGAATCCCATCCAAGTACTAACCAGGGCTGACCTGCTTAGCTGCCACCAGCAGATGGGACCTGGTATTTCAGATAATTTATGTAGTAAGAGATACAAGGGATCATTTTTCAAATGTATGTTGGATAACACAATACACTAAAGAATTTCAGAAGAAAATCAGCCTGTGCTTTATAGATTATAGCAAAGCCTTTGACTGAATAGTTCATGAAAAGCTATGGATTGGTCTTTAAAAAACGGGTGTATCATAAAATATTATCCGAATTCATAAGGTGTATTCAGGACAAGAGGACAGTGTTAGGAGTAGGACTAAACAGAGTGGTTTCCAGTTGGCAAGGAGGTCATATCAGACTGCATTTTATTACCCTATCTGTTTTACTTTCATGCTGAATGTATTATATGCAAGGTTGGATTAACAAAATCCAAAAAACAGAGATATTTTTATTGGGTCAACCAGAAATACAAAAAATATATCATGCAAGCTTTCAAAGTTCCACTGACTTCCCTGTCAGATAGAGGTGTTAAAAATCATACAGCAGGTGAAAAAATGCCATGTTAGGTTCTGGACTAGACTCTGAGGTACAGAAAAGACTAGGAATGATTACTAAAAAAGTGCAAAAGCAGGTTTACAACTGCACATCAAGAAAACAAAAATAATGGCCACAGACAATTTATATAACTTTAAGGGAGAGAATGACGACATTGAGATAGTGAAAGATTTCCTATTCCTTGGCTCAATCATTAATCAAAATGGGGACTGCAGTCAAGAAATCAGAAGACAAGGTCTTGGGAGGGCACTATAAAAGAACTAGACAAGATCCTCAAGTGTCACCACTGAACACCAAAGTCAGGACTGTATAATGCCATCGTATTTCCAATTTTTATGTATGACTGTGAAAGCTGGACAGTGAAGAAAGATAGGAATAAAATCTGTGAAATATAGTGCTGGAGGAGAGTTCTGTTGATACCCTGGACTGCCAAAAAGACAAATAAATGGGTCTTAGAGCAAATCAAACCTGAATTCTCCCTAGAAGTCAGGATGACTAAACTGAGACTGTCATACTTTGACCATATCGTGAAAAGACAGGACTCACTAGAAAAGACAACAATGCTTGGCAAGGTACAAGACAGCAGGAAAAGAGGAAGACCCCCATTCCAAGTCGAGACACTCAAGCAAGGAAGTCACAGCCCTGAGTTCGCAAGGCCTGAGCTGGGCGGTTGGATGACAGGGTGACTTGGAGGCCTCTCATTCACAGGGTTGTCATAAGTCTAAATTGACTTGACAGCACCTAACAACAACAATAAACATAAATTATATGTAGCTAAGCTTAATACTACCTCCCATATAGGATCATCATATTACAAATTAAATGTTTATCTATATATTAACTGATCTCAATTCTAATCACATTGACTATTAATCCAAGTAATTTTCATGATATTGGCTACAAGTAATTTTTGTGATATTGTGCCAGTATGTTCAGATATTTCTCAATTCTACTTCTCACTATATGTACAAAGAAAGAAAGATTTTAATCCAACACTGTGTTGGCAGTTGGGCCCCAACACAACATAGCTTTTTCTCTCTTGTACCATTAGATAGCCAAACGGCAAAAATACTGGCTCTAGGAGGTTTCCTAGCTTTCCAGTGGCACTTTTGGGGACAGATGGAGGACAGTAGTGGGCAAATGATTCCTCTTACCATTCTGCTATACTCTGCCAACATAACTCCACCCTTGGATCCTGTCCAAGGAAAGCTCTTGCATTTGGTAGAATCAGGATCCTGTTTAAGGCTTGTTACCAGTGTTACAACTGTTTTAGATCCTACATCTCAACTTTACTCTGATCCTATCCTCACAGATATCTGCATATTGTACACCAATCTATCTGAGGAAGTGAATTGTATTCCAAAACACAGTCAACAAGCAGAACACATTACAGTTGGTCACCTGTATCTACTGTTTCACTTACATGCAATACAACCCCCCACTTGCTTTCCTATGGAGAGGAAAGCAGCCAAAAGGAAGACCAAAACTGAGGTACAGCTTGTTCCCCTTTGAGTGCCAGAGACAGCTGGAGGATGAAGAGCCGCATGGCAAATGTCAGAGGCTCCAGGACCATAGCTGCTGCTGCTGCCACCAGCAAGCCTTTCCTTGCATTCTTTCTTCCCCAGGCTGCTGGCTCCCACAGTCACCACACCATATGCTTCACAAATGGAAGCATGGGCAACAGGGGAACAGACTGTCCATACTGAGTCCCCCAAAGCAGCCCCCTCTCTGGGTGCCAAATCCAGTTGGGGGGTATGTGCCTCTATTGGCCAAAGGAGTGTCCATTTCCTTTCCTGGTCAAGAGTGGCAGGTTGCTTCATGCAGCCAGGGTTCTCAAAGCTTTATTTTGCATCTCCTTCCTCTGCTGAAGACGTGGGGGGGGGCTCAGCTGTACAGTGCCATGTGTATCTCTTGGCTGAGGGAGGTGTGGGGGCTGGTGGTTTCGTGGAGCAACATGCCCCTCTTGGCTGAGGAGGGAATGTGACCCCTTCTTTAGCTTAGACAGCCCAAGGTAGCAGAGCCCAGTGAGACTTGTGCACCTTCAGTCTCCTGTGCAAGGTGACCACCTTGCACAAGCAGGGATGTAGAGGGGCACATAGCAGCTCATCAAGTCCCTATTCATAGCTCCATGGTAGCACTGCCTCCCTCCCTTACCCAGCCTAGGGGGTCAAAATATAGTTTAGTTTTTCATTATCCATGGTAAGTCTGGAAACATATCGCCACAGATATGGGGGGACCTACTATAATTCTTTGAAACCTGGGGAATACCTTCAGATCTTAAGAGTCCAATCTGTAGTTCAGATTCAAAATTCAGTAATACCACCTGAGTAATACGGAAGTTAATAGAATCCTAAAAGCAGCTGTCCACTTTATATACATTTTTAAGGAAAAAAAATCGCCAAATCCATGAAAATACTGGGCTCCAGGGGAAAAAAAAATCAATATAGTACTATAAATTATCAGGACATAACAAAATAACACATTTTGCTGGAACTCTGCTCATTTAGAAATATTGCAAATACTCAATGTGTCAAAATACTTTAAGCAAAGATGCTCAAAAACACTAAAATTAAATAACTTACAGCAACATCACACCTGTCCATGTGACTGTTCATATCATGCCAACAGCAATGAACAGGATATAACTTCACCTACATCTCATACTGTGATATCAGTAGGCCTCTCTATCCACATTTGATAAGATTTCAAATTTGTGGGCATCGGAATCAAACTGAAGCCAGTATTACAGTTCTACACACCATAGTAACTAGACCTCTGCAATCTTTTGTTGCTACTTCAATCTCCACAAAATTATCCTTACCCAACTCTAGTCACATTTTGTTGCATGTGACCAGAAGTACCCAAAAGCAATGGGGACAGGGATATATATTCATGTGAGCTGTGCAGATATTCCACTCTCAACCACATCAGCTTCTATGCCAGCACAGTAACGTATTCAAATAATCTAAACCAGCAGTAGGCAACAGCAGGTCCAGGAGCCAATTTCCTGCTTCTGAAATCCTCCATGGACTGTATAGATTGCCATATGATGACAAAAACAAAACCAGAACTGGGTGGTTCTGTGCTAGTGTACTAGTGATTGAGAAAATCATTAGTACAAGACAGCTCTCTGACTTACGTAAAGAGTGAATGATCAAACCTGGAAGCTTCTAGGAGGAGCATTCACTCTTTTTCTTAATCAGAAAAAGGCCAGTCTAGGGGAGTCTGAGGTCATAAGAACAACCTTGAGGTCCACTGGGCTGCACTCTGCCCACCTGGATCTGAAGCAACGTTACCAATATATGAGATCAAGTCACAAGGTGAGGGTTTTTTTTGGGGGGGGGTTGTTTCCAAGATGACTTTATCTTCAAATAATCTTTAGCACATGGTTATCATTCCCTGCTCAGCTCTAAATCATGGGGCTTTCAGCTAAGCAAAACAATTTATCTGCACTTTCAATATGATTACTTATTTGTCCTGAGTAACTAGTAAATGTATCAATCTTTCACATTTCTAGGCAGAAGGATGTAGATGGAACTGATTCACATGAACATTTCGTACTACAATTACGATATAATGTCATCACATGTTGATTTTCAGTGATTTTAGGGACATATGATTCATTTATTAAATTTACATCCAGCTTTTTCACTATACGCTGTGCTTTATGAGTTAACAAAAATGGAAAATATAATTAAATATAAAAGCAAATCAATTTTAAAAATCAATAGAAAACAGCACCTAGCAGGGGTAAAAAACTACTTCAGCACATGTCAACTTACAAGCCAATGCACATCATAAGAACTCTCTTTGCTGGACCATAACTAAGGCTTGCAGTTTTTGTGTGGCAGCAATATCTGGTTAGTATGGGACATGACTTCCTATTAAAGGTTATTATTATTTCATATTGTTTATACTGCTATATTACAAATATTTTATACAGGTATATCTCAGTTACCAAAAGTGATGTGTTTCTGAGCTTTACTTCTTTAACAGAAAGTTTCGTACCAAAGGCAGAAATAGCACAGAAAAGATAAGGACAGGTTCCTACATCACAAAAAAGAAAAGCAATTCAACACATTGCAGCAACTAATAAGATGTCCATGTGAAATGAAATGTTCAGATTAGTAAGGAAACAAACACTTGAACTTTCTAGAGACCACTTGAAAGCTTTTTCTAAAATAGATCCAGGAATGACTTTTTCTTTCACCAGTCTCCACTATTCATTTTATAGCCAAAATTAATAGAGCTATGATTTTTAATATGCTTAGAGTTGCTGGTGAGACACTTATCTGCTTTCCCCATTTCTCTCTGTTTTACTGCTCACCCATACCCAGCTCAAGCTTTTTTTGCATTGTTTACTGCAAGTACTTTGCTCCATCCCAGCACTGAAAGTCCGTCCTTCCAGTGCCAGTGCTTCTAAAAATAAACATTCTGGCTAGACAGGATAAGTAAAAAAAAAGGTGAGGGTTGGTCAAGCACAAAAAGATTGTCTAAAAACGAGCTTCTTTGTCAGAGGCTTTGTTAACTGAAGTATGCCTGTATTTAATATTGCTTTCAATTCTACATTTATTATTGTATTCTATTATATCATTTTGTATGTTGGTTATCGTAGTTTGTCCCTTCTCTCTTTGTTCTTGGTCACTGACTAAACAGAAAATCTAATATTTGCTGCCAATAGAAAGACAACAAAGATGGACTTAGGCTGGTCTCCTCCACAGGAAGATCCAAGTCACACGTCTCTGAGCGCTGTGAGACAGAAAGAAAGGTTTCTGCTAATGACCTTAAAGCCAGGACAAGTGCCTCTGAGGAAAAGCAGAGAGAGATAGCCTAGTCCTATGTAATTAAACATTTATAAATAATCAAAAGCAGCTTGAAATGCTGCTATGTGCCTTCAAATCAGCTCTGACTTAGAGCAACCCTATTTTAAAATTTTCTTCATATTTTCATCAGGGGAGATTTGCCACTGCTCTCCTCTTAAGCTGAGAGAGTGTGATTTGCCCCAGGTCACCCAGTGGGTTTCCATGGCTGAGAGGGGATTTGAACCCTTATCTCCTGCAGTCTTAGTCCAACACTAAAACCACTACAGCATGCTGGTTTTCTAGCTTGCATTGCATCCAGAAATACTTCAAAGTACATTAACGTAATAACTCACAACATCCTAGGAAACCTTCAAAAATGACTTCTCATATTTGTAAGATTGTTATAAGAAAGCAGCCAAGTCTAAATCTGCAGCAGCTGGAGAAGCACTTAATTCAAACTAAGAGTCATAGAGGATGAAAGCAGAAATTTCAGTAGAAACAGCAGTAAGCAGTATATTATCCAACAACTTACATGCAGTGGAAAGTAAATTAACCAAAAACCACTGCCCCCATTCAGATACAGAATGCTGAATTATGATTTGATGTTCCATGAACAAACCTTGCACTGCCCATATTTGGATTCAATAAATATCTCCATATCACAAACTAGTTTACTGTAACATCTCAATAAACTAACTGTGGCTTGCTTTTGCCTTGCAAATTGCCCAGCTTTAAATTGCAACTTATGTTATTTATACTGCATCTGCTAGTTAAGATGGTTCTAACTCAAAGGTATTTCAAGGTAATTTATCATTGGCTGCATGTTTGCTTGCAAAATGAGGCTTTCCTTCTCTCTCTTATCCACTACAGTTCCCAAAATCATCTTCTGTTAAGTTTTGGGATCTATAATGAAAGCAAGGGATGCAATACAGGGAGCTGAAGGTGGGACTGGAGAATTGCCAAAATAGAGACAGTAGTAGCCTGTCTGCACAGACATTTTGATGCAACTTGACTAAACAGATGTTTTGATATAACAACTTGCAATGTTAAGTTGTAGTATACAACTACATACATACTAGCATTTTCTGAGTTCTCCATATTTCATTTGAAAAGAAAAAAGGCAACATATTAAGGGTTTTATGAAGAAGTATGTTGCATGATGCAGGTAAATAAGTGACTTTCATAGAATCAATAATGCTCACAAAACATTAGCTGCATAATTTTACAGGAAACTATATCAAGACTGAAAATTTTCACAGTTTCTTAACTGAGAAATTCTAAAGTATCTTCTGCATATCACCATATGTAAGAACAGCTGATTTCAAACAAGAGTGTCCAGTGTGTGAGAACTGCAAGCCTACACGATAGTGAACCAGTTATACTGATGAAACTGTTTTCATCACTCCGAAACCATGTATTTCCCCACAAAATGCAGGCAACTTTAGAGAGGACACATGAGAGATCCATGGTGGTGTTCCCACAGTGGAATCTCTCTCCCGGGGCTAGGCTGCCCCTCCATCCATTGGTAGGCAAATACTTTTTTCTTTAGACAGGCTTTTCTCTCTTAACTGGCTGTTGCAAAGCAGTTTTTTAATGGAATAATGCTGCATTTTCTTCTTACTGGTGTATTTTAAATGCTTTTAAACCGTTTTAAATTGGACCGGTTTAAAAAGACAATTCAATAAATTCTATCTTTCTGAAGAGCTCCAGCTAAGGATCTCAGGGAGTATGCAATGAAAGCAATTGACTAAATTAAAATATAAAAATGAATTTTTTTAAAGGCTAAAAACATACTACACAATTTAACAAGTTAAAAAGTTAGATTAAAATTGGTTAAAATAGTTTAAAGTGATTTGAAAGCATGCAAGTGTGAAGGTTTGTGTAAAGCCAATGAGGATCAAAACTCTTTAATGTAGGACCAGGTTTTCATTTGGTGCAGGAATGGTGGCAATGTGGTGCCAACTGTGCTTCCAAGGGGACAGTATTCCATAACTGGGTTGCCATAAGAGTGACAGCCCTTTGTTTTTGTTGTGTGCCAAGTCATTCTGACTTATGGTGACTTATAGTGTTAATTAATATTTCATTATCTTTATTACCACAATTTTTTAAGCTGCATTTTGTTTTAAATTATGTTGTAAGCCACCTTGAGTACCATGTTGGGAGAATAGCAGGAAATTTTTTAAAAGGGATAAAAGGTATTATTGAGCATTGTGTACATGGATCTGTATTACATTCAAATATGTTATCAAATAATCCAGTAAAATAGATTTTGCAGGTCCAGGTCCAGCAGGATAAATATGAGCACAAGACAATCTCTTCTGCAAAATTTGCAGCAATTCTGTAAATTCAAGTATAATGACTCTGCAATAAATCTGCCTTAAAAGAGTCTATATTTTTCAGCACTCTTGACCCATGTTGCTATTTCTCATACCCATTTCTCCTTGTTTTTAGGCAATTAAAGCAGATTTGTACAGAAAATTATTTTATTTTCAGTGGATTTATAACATGAAAGTGAAAAACCCATTTATTTATAAACAACCTTCTCAATGCCTAACACTTCACTTCTATCAAATTAACTTTCCCTCCTGGTAGATTAATTCTGGAGATTACTTAAATTACCACTACTGTGCTAACCACCATAACATCTACTTAAACTAGAGACAAAGAAATAATCATTAGCCCTGTGGCAAGCAATCTCTCCTCCCACATCCCAGACAAGTAGGTAGGGAAACTGGTACTGTGGGAGACAGAGAGTGAGTGAAGTGTGGCCAAGAGCAAGCAAAGTAAAAATGGCTTGTAAATATTGCTGTGAACATATTCCTTCACCATGGGCTTTCACTGACAGTAAAGCTATCAATGCTAAATACAGTATGAAACAGCATGCTTCTGAACATTAAGTGCTGTGAATCTGAGCTGAGAGGTGTTGCTGTACCTATATTAGTCTTGTGGGCTTTTCTGTGGACAACTGGCCTGCCAGCATGAACAGAACACTGGACCAGATAAGTTTTTAGTCCAACTTTGCCTGGCTCTTTTATTTCCTTATAAAGATGCTATAATGTGCAGTTTGGACTGAGGTTTCACACACTCAAATTTACAGTGCGAGATGATGGAGAAAACTCCTTTCCCAACCAGGAAGGCAAAAGCGAACCCCCCCCCCCACAAACACACCTCAATGACATTTACTCAAACCTTTCAGTGCTGCTGGTTTCTAAACCAAAAAATTCTGGAATACAGAGGAAACCATCAAATTATCAGGTTGCTGTTTTAAAACTTGCTCCAGGCAAATGGAGTTCACTTTCCTGCACTTGAGGCAGACAACTGCTGGCAAAGTAACCGCCATCGCCCCTCCTCAATACACACAGAGTAAATACTAAAACTAGCCTGCTTCTATGAAGCAGACAACAGGATGGCCTTGGCTTTAGGAACCTTCTGTTCTCCTCTTCTCCAGGAACTCCTTCGGGCGGCCTTTGGAGGCTGGGGGGGGAAGCAATGCAATGAGTTTCCTAACCTTAGCCCCCCCCTTCACAAACGTGCGAAGAGTAACAATTAACTCAACAGTTATTGGAGTAGACGGGATTTTAAAAAATGTTGGAAGCGCTGTGGGAAGTGCCTCCTGACTGTAAAGTTAAAGCAAAGAGGCGGGCGAGCCCCCTCCTCTCCCAAGGCCACGTACGTGCCGCGCTTGCCTCCTTCCACAGCGTGCTCGACGCACAAGGCTGTTATAGGCCATTTCCGCACTAGCCTGTTCTAGCGCGATGATTCCACTTTCAACCTCCTCTGGAATCCTGGGGTTTGCAGTTTCGGGAGGGGCCGGCCGGCCCCTCCCGAAACTGCAAACCCCAGGATTCCAGAGGAGGTTGAAAGTGGAATCATCGCGCTAGAACAGGCTAGTGCGGAAATGGCCATAGTGCTATTATTCCACTTTCAACACCCTATGGAGGTCCCTCCCGAAACTGCAAACCCCAGAACTCCACAGGATGTTGGAAGTGGAATAATAACGCTGTTAACAGGCTAGCGCGGAAACGGCCAAGGGCTGGTGAGGGGCTTTTTTAACCCAGCGAGGCTGTGCAGGAACGAGGGGCCCGGGAGGGGGGACGGGTCGCCTGCTCGCGGCAGGCCTGAGGACCCCTAAGCGCCCCCACCCCACGGGCGCCACTGACCCCACCGCCACCCCAGCAGCCTGCCTCGGCCCGCCCGAGCGGCGGAGGGAAGAGAGGGCTCGCTGAGGTGGCGCCCACTACCGAAGAGCCTGGGCCTCCCAAAAGGAAGGGACCCCCAAACACGAGACGGGGCTGCCCGAGATACACACACACAACACACACACACACACACAAGGCCGGAGAGGGAGTGGCCGGCCCGCCCGCCCGCCCGCCCCTCACTCACCGATGAGGCGTCGCACCTCCTCTTGGCTCATGTAGACGCTCAGGCCGGGCCCAGTGGCGGGAAGGGGCGCCTCGAGGGGGCCCCTCCGGCCCTCCGCTCCCGCGGGCGGCGGAGGCGACAGGAGGGCGAGGAGGAAGAGGGGACGGAGGAGGAAGCGGCACAGCCTCCCCTCCGCGGTGGTGGTGATGGCGTCGCAGCTTCCATAGCCCCGGCCACCCGGCACCATCGCTCGCTTCCCGGCCCCCTCGGTGGGGAGGGGAACCGGGTCCCGGCCCACCCGAGAGGCCCCCTCACGCTGGGCCGCCCCTCATGGCCCGGCCGCGCGCCCGCGCGCTCTCGGGGCCGGCATCATGGAACAATATCGCCGCCGCCGCCCGCGCGCGCCCGCCCGCGCTAATTTTTTTTAACCTCTTCTGCGGCCGAGGAGCGAGCGGAGCCCGTCCCGCGCCGATTGAGACAGGCAAGGCCTGCGCCCACAGCCAGTGCGTGTGCGCACGCGCGCGGCCGCCGCCGCCGCCGTCCCTCACCGCTGCTTTGAGCGTGCGCAGAAGAGCCCAAAACAAGCCGTCGACTGGCGCAGCCGAGTGGGGCTCGTCTTCGTCCCCAAGTGCGTGACGTATGTTCCCCTTTACCAGATCCAGCTGCCCACCTGGGTTCCGGGAGGGCTCATTCGCTGCTCTTCTGCAGACGTTGTCGGACTGGAGCTCCCACCGGTCTTAGCATAGCCAGTTAGCGAGGGATGATGGGCGTTATGCTGAACGCTCTTAAGCTCGCTGTAAAAGAGGGGGACCTTCTGTACTGATTTCGAGCTTATGGGTGTGGGTGGGCCGGCATGGTGAAGGTTTGTGCAAGAGTACATGAAAACAGCCTTGGAATCAACAGGAGAAAGGGGTCGTTGAACTATTAAAATAGGGAAAGAGGTAGCTATGCTAGTCTGTATCACCAAGATGTCCTCTAGCACCTTTAGAGCTAACAGGGGGAAAAAAAAAATCTGGTATAAGCTTTTGCATTTGAGGCGGTGTATTGTTGCAGGATTTTTTTTTTCTCATTGAAGTCATGTGTCGTTAGTTCCTGATTTAAGGCTGGAGTGTGCAGTGGACGAATGAAGAGCAGGACATGATTAAAAGCAAAATCACTGCAGAACAGGAAGGCCATCAATGTCAGTAATCAGTACGTGTTAATTAAGAGGGTGAGGGCAAACCCAAAGCTAAGTGAAGAGAAATGCCACAGTGGTGTACATAAATGAGAAAGCCCTGTGCAACATCATGGAAAACATAATAGCAGTATACCAAAAACATTGGCAATTGACAGAGCAATCCCTGAGCTTGTAATGTAAATTTTGAAAAGCAGCTTGTTGTAGTTCAAAGACTGAAGATAGTTGCTACCTTGGCTACCTTCTTAAAAACTCAGTTATTTTAAAGAAACAGGGACAGGGACATACAAAACAGTTGATCTTCTCGTTTTAAAGTGTTAGTAGCATTAGTAAGTCCAGACCCTCCAAGTGACCCACATACATACAAAAGAAGCAAAATTATATTTTATTAAGTTATAATTTAATATAAAAGTTACACTTTGGTTATTGTGGTAAGAATTTAATTACAAGTAACTAGTTATTTATAACACGTTACTTCCAAACACTGAGAAACCCTATCTATAGTTAAGATGGAAAGGGTGGAATGTGCTGTTTCCTACCTAGGCTGAATGACGGTAGCATCCTGTACATCATCAGTTTTGCTCAGTGTTGGGCCATGGTCCAGTGTCAGTCCCTGAGCTATTGGCTGCCAGTCCCAGACAAGTGTCCAGGAATGAAAAAAATTTGGCACCAGGGCACAAATATACTGATTCCTGCCACATTAGAAAAAAGATGCCAGTTCCTTGCATCAGATAGCTTGAGATGCATTGCTAAACAAGTTTAGCATGGGAGGGGAAAAATCACAACATAAATCATCCCAAAACAGGATGAAAGCAATAGATATGCCAACATCATCCCTGGAATGAGAGCCAGTGTGATACAGTGGTTCATCTTGAGCTAGGATTCCAGGAGTTCAGGTTCAAATCCACACTTGGCCATGGAAACCCACTGGAGCTTTTGACAAGTCCCATTTTCTCAGCCTCAGAGGAAGGCAGTGGCAAACCCACTCTTAACAAATCTTGCCAAGAAAACCCTATGATGGGTTTACTTAGTATAGCCATAAATTGGAAACAACTTGGAGGCACACAACAGCAAATCTCTGAAACACTTTCCCCTGCTGCTTAGTTAAAGGCAGAATGCTGATGAATACAATAGGAGCATGCCCCTAGCACACACCTGATTAGCACGCAAGATGATACCATAGCGTCTCCAGCCTAGCCACCACTCTGAATCTTCTTATGCTTTGCACAAACACCTTCTTGAGGGACAATATACTAAAGCAGTGGTTTTTAACCTTTCTTTACCATGGACCCTTTTTAAATATCTTTTGTTGCCATGGAGCACCAAAATGTAACTGAAGTTTTAAAACCCTAAAGTACATCAAATATTTATTTAAAGTTCCTCATCAAAGGTCTGTTTGTTTGCCTTCCTTCCATAACTATAAAAGCTCATAACATTTCTACAAGCCTTTGTGGATCCCCTGCAAGGACATTGTGGCCCCTGAGAGGTCCACAGATTAAGAAACGTCCAAGCAAAGATATCTTTACAGTAGCAGGAGAAGCTGATGAAAACCTACATAGTTTCTTAATTGGTAATTCTCCGGGGGATGAGTGTTGTCTCATAAATTATTACAAGCTGGAGAATTTTAAAATTTTAAAATTGGCATAAGTTTTAATGTAATGTCTTCTGAAGGTTATACATTATTACAAGCTGAACCACTTCAGCTTTCAAATACCACATTAATGACATACATGGAAAGTTACAAATATTTTACTAAATTAATTGAAACTAAGGCAGCTATACTGGAATTATGTGTGGTAAGTTTTGATGCTCACCTTGCATTTGATCTGTGACACATTTAGTAAAAATAATTAATTTAATAGAAACAGACTGAGAAGGTGGATGGGATGTTGATAAAAAGTGTGATATATGTTTTAAGGTTCAAGTTGCTTACCAAAGCAATACCCGGTAAAAACACAGTGTCATCATACCTCCACAAAACCTCTCTGCTTCTTCATTGTGGTGGAGAGGCGACCCTGAGTTTTCAAAGGCTGTGCTAGTAGAGCAGAAGGTATTACCAAACTTGTAAGACTTTAAATATGGTCCTGACAGCAGATTGTATGTTTGCCTTTTGAGCACCAGCCTAGCCAAATACAGAGAGGCTACTCAACAGAAAGTTGCCTGCCACATGATGAATTGGCCACACTTACTATGAAAACAATTTTATACAATAGTTACAATCTACATTGATGAAGTGATTGCCTTTGCTGATAGAATCCTGGATCCTTGGGATGTTTGAAAGTATCATTATGCATAGCTTTACGTTGCAGAGAAATTTGATTATTTAAAGGAAAGCTGAAGTTAATAGTCAAGACAGAACAAAGGCGTAGGTAAGAGTTGGGGTAGACAAGAGACATGGATGATCCAAGAGACAGGAATGAAGTACAGGTAGAGGATTCAGCAGGGTTCTGCTAATGGAACTGTTTCCAACAGAATCAAAATGGGATGATTCCACCTTTGGATTTTTGGTCTTTTCAAATTTTTGGTCTGTGTAGAGAGCTTTAGAGAGCAGGTAGGAAGGAAGCTATTCCTCATTCCTGGCAGACACTTGCAAGTATGCCCCAGGAGCACTGCTATCTTATCACCCTTGATGCCAGTACTGGATTTTACCAGTTCAGCCAGATGACAGAAGTTCCATGCTGTGGTTATTCAGTTTTTGGCAAGTACTTAAGTGTACCATAACATGTTCTGACATATTTTTCAGTGTGGAGAAAGACCAGATATAACATTGAGAAAGAATGAAGGTGACTCCATTCAGATAGAAGGAGAGGAATCTGAAAATGATTATTAGAAGTGAAATACCTAAGGCAGTGGTTCTTAACCTGGGGGTCCACAGAGCCCCCATGGGCTCTGCGAAGCCCTGCTGCTGGACATGAACAGCAGCAGCAGAGACATGGCAGCAGTATGTGAGTGTGCTGAAACTGCTCCCTCGTTTGCCTTCAAGTCACTTCTGACTTATGGCAGCCTTAAGGTGAACCTATCACAGGATTTTGGGTTTGTTTGTTTGTTAAGATTTGTTCAGAGAGGTTTTTCCTTTGCCTTCCTCTGAGGCTGAGAGAATGTGCCTTGCCCAAGATCATTCAGTGTCTGAGCAGGGATTTGAATCCTAGTCTCCAGAAACTTTTAATAAATAAGTAAATGTTTGAATATTTAAATCTAAATTTAAATATTTAAATCTTGAGAAGTCTTGGGGGTCCCTGCAACAAATTATATTTAAAGGGGTCTCTGGAAAAAAAAAGTTAAGAACCACTGACCTAGGGTATATCTTCACAAAGAATTATGAAAACTTGATATTGATCAGAGGCCATAGCATTGGGATGACCTACAAAGTTTGATAGAAGGAATCACTTTTCTAACGAAGTTTATTATAAGTATGGATGGTGTTGATAACTATTAAGATATTTCTTAACTGAATATATTCTATTTTTCTCACTACCAGTTAACAGAACAATTTCCAAGGACTTAAAGGAACTACTAATAAAAATAACTGTTAGAAATTACGATAGGAAAGAATTCCAATATGAAAGAACCAGTAACTATGTTTGTACATACTGATTCTATAGGATTAGATGCTGTATTGCTGTACATCTTTTGAAAGCAGCGTAATTGCCTGTGTGTGCTCAAATACAAGGAGAAATTGTGGCCTCAGTGCTTCTACCTTGCGATGCCACCAACTTATCAGTGAAATAATGATATGGAAACAGACTGCACACAATTGGAGGTTGAGATTTTGGAATGTTTATAGCATAGTAAGACTTTGTTCTTACTCCATCAGATACAGACAATCTCAGAGACTAGACAGAACAAATAAAATGATTACAGCACAAAGTGGCTATGATACTTTGGAAAAGTTTTGAACACTGAGGCAGCTCATCAAGAGGCAGAAGGGTGATAAAAACTTACTAAATTCTGAGAATAGCACGTCCTGAAAGGAGAGGATTTAGTTTATAGAAACCAAAATGTTCCAGGAGTGGGTATATGGGATGGCTCCATGCAGACTAGAAAGAATTGAAACTTGTGCAGTGACTGTTTTGAAATCACTTACAGTAAGAATTGTCAATTATTAAGCAAATGTGTTCATTACCTAAGAAGATGTCTTCTAGTGCAAGTAAAGTTTCTCATCATCTCTTTTCCTCTATTGCATTCATGGCCCTAGAATCTGCTTTCAGGAGGTATCTCAGTCCTTCTGAGCAGACTTGGCAAGCAGGAGGAGGGGAATCCACTTCACTGGCAAATGCTTTTCCATGGGACAGGGACACTGTTAGCTTAGACTAGTGATATCCACTATTCAGTTGTCTTTTGCAAGGACTGCTTCTGAAATTACGCCTGATTGTTCAGGTTACAGGATGGATCTGATAGCTCACACTATTTTCTGTTTGTTTTCACTGTACGCTTCTCTATCTCATTGCTCCCCTCTTCTCTCCCATTCACTCCAGTTTCAAGGTGCTGCTTATTTTCCTCTGGAGCTCATAATATGCTTTTTCTCTCTAGACTGCATGGTGCTCAGTCTCTCTTTGAGGATAGTAAAAGGGAGGTAGGGGTATAACGGTGTCAGATATAAGATGCATTTCTATTATCCACCCCTTTTTTCTTTCTCCATCTCAGTGGTTCTTCTAGATGCTTATGGCTTTCTCTTTTGCCCCTTTTATGTTACTACACAATTATAGCATTATGTTTCCAATTCAAGGAGCATGGCTGCTTTCTATGGAGTCTTGGTACTGGTAGTTTGGTCAAGCCTTAGAGCTTTTTGTCAGAAAATTCTAAATACTCTTCCCTCAACTGCAGACTTCAGGATTCGATAGGATGTTGCCATGGCAGATAAAGTGGAATCATAGCACTGAAAATATATAGTATGAAAGGACTCTTTGTCTTCACATTTTGGGGAGGGAGCTGTGCTCTGTTTCTGAGCTAAACCCAATTGCTAGTCTTGAAACCCATTAGGATGAATTGCTGAATGCTAAGACTCAGCATTAGTAAAGTTCATTGATTCAAGTCTAGTTGAGAGTAACATTTGGGATTCAGGATTTTGTCTTCCGTTGCCTCTTGTCTCTCATTTATTTATCTACTATATAAAAGTGAATGTTTGTCTGTGCGTTTGTTTGTCTGCGTCAGCATATGATTGACTGTGTGAGGCAAGATTGGCTGGCTTTGAAGATTCCATGGAATCCTGGGGTTGGCAGTTTAGGGAGGAGCATTTAGAATTCTCAGCCAGAGAGCTCTTGGACCTCAGGCCGGTTGCTATGGAAATGAGGCCTACCATCCATAAGGGTGCCAGAAAACTTTTGAGAGGCATATGTGAGAAAAATTAAGGTGACATACACAACATAGCCGATTTCCACACTATGCTGTCATAGTGCTATTATTCAACTTTCAACATCTGATGGAATCCTGGGATTTGTAGTTTGAGGAGGGGAATTTAGAATTCTCAGCCAGAGAACTTTTTGGTTCAGTAAACTACAAAATTCCAGAAATCCACAGGATGTTAAAAGTGGAATAATAGCACTATAACAGTGTAGTGTAGAAACAGCCATAGTTACAAGGTCTTCTGGCCTCACACAGTAGATTGTATGGGTTCCATATGTGAGGAATCTTAAAGTTGAAATTCAAAACCAAAAAATGCTTCCAGAAAAACGTAAAGCCATTGCACAAAGGGAAAAAAAGCCAGTACATCAGTGTCACCAGACAGCATAGATTGGATTGGAGACTATGGCAAAAAGTTACAGGTACTAGAATAGGCCAGTTGCTATGGAGACCATGCCTAGCAACAAGGAGGAGGACAGTGTATTCTCACAGGAACTCAAGCTCTGTATGTTAACAACTATGAATACAGATTAGATTGGGGAATATGGGGGAAATTTACAGGTACAGAAATAGACTGGTTGCTATGGACATGAGGCCTAGCAGCAAGGAGGAGGATAGTGTACTCCCTCAGGAACCCAAACTGTGTATGTAAATAACTGAATATAGATTGCATTGGGAAATATGGAGCAAAGTTACAGGAAATGGTGAGTTCTTAAGACGAAAATAAAAACCCTGGGCAATGCCAGGTAAATACACTAGTTTGTTTATATATCTAATTTATAGCCCGCCTTTCTTCCAATACAGCATCCAAGGTGGCTTAAAATATGAGTTAAAATAAAACACAGTAATTCATTATATAATACTTTCGGGAACCATTAAACATATGATCCAATTAAACCACTTAAAACAGTTAAAAACACATTTTTATTATTTATTCATTTTATTTATGTGTATTTTTCTCCTGACAGGGGCCTAAGGGGACTTGTAAAGGCTAAAAACAAGATAATCTGAAAATCTGATAATAGAAAAAAATTAAATCACAATTTACAGTTATCATATTAAAACCATGATTCTCAACCTTAGGTCCTCCAGATGCCTTAGACGTCAACCCCCAGAACTCCAAGCTAGTATGACCAATGTTCAAGAATTCTAGGAGGTGAAGTCAAAAACATCTGGAGGAACGAAGGCTGAGAATGACTGCTTTAAAGTACCATTCAATTTTAAAAAGTGTAAATCAATTTTTAAAAATGCAACAATAACATTAAAAATACTGCATAAAAGGCTTTCTGCAACCAATTTATTGTTAAAAGCATATTTGAATAAAAATGCCTGACATTGAAAGGCAGCTTCCCATGGAAGGGAGCTTGACAGACTGGGCGTACCCACTGAGAAGGCTCTCTCCTGTGGCCTCAAGAGATGGCCCTGTCATGGTAAGACGAAGAGAAAGTCCTCCCCTGACAATCTTAACTGTGGCAGGTTCATATGGGGAGATAAGAGCCATATAGGGCTTTGTAGTTCATAACCAGCATTTTGAATTGTGCCTGGAAATGAATGGATAGCCGGGAGAAAGGTGGAATATAAATAAAGTCAACAACATATCACCATAGCCAGATCTGTCTTCACAAGGAATGGGTACAGCTGGATGAAACCTGGGCATCAAGGTGTAGAGTCGAATCCCTGAGTTCTTCTAAGCTGTGAGCTTGAGATTTCAGGGAGAGTGAAACCCTATACAGCCAAGACTGAATGGCTATTTCCTGATTTTTCTTTCTGTTGACCAGGAATGCTTCTGTCTTGCCTAGATTAAGTTTCAATTTATTTGCCCCCATCTAGTCCATTGCTGACAGCAGGCAATGTTTCACAGAGACGATTTCCTTTGAATTAGATGAGAAGGAGAGAGAGTGTGTGTATATTGGTGACACCAAACCCCAAAACTCCAGATAACCTTTCCTAGATTTTATGTACCTGTTAAATAGCATGAGTGACAGAACTGGCCTGGGGAATCAAACAGGAATCCTCAGCATCACCTTCTGAGTTTGGCCCTCCTGGATGATCCAGAACCACTGTAAAACAGTGCCCTTAAATCCCATCCCAGAGAGGCCTTCCAGAAGGATACCATGGTCGATGGTATCAAAAGCCACTGAGAGGTCCTGCAGAGCCAGTAGCGATATACTCCACCTGCCCAGTTCTTGGCATGGATTATCCACCAAGGTGACCAAAGCTGTCTCCATGCCATAGCCAGCCTTGAAACCAGGTTGAAGTGGATCTAGATAATGTTTCATCCAGGAGTCTCTAGAGATGGGAGCCAACATACTAGAATCAGAAAAGGGATATTGGACACCCACCTGTGATTCTCTACTAACTCTCTAGTCCTGGCATTTTTCCCCCCAGTAATGGCCTCACAACAGCCCCTTTTAGGCAGGACAGAAAACTGCCTTGCCACAGTGAAGCATTTACCACTCCTCTTATCCACTTGGCCAGCTGCTTTCAAGACCCAGGAAAAACAAGAGTCCAGTATACATATCTTGACTCTGAGCTCCCCATGGATCCTGTCCACATCCTCAGGCTGCCCAAACTAAAGTGTATCCAGCCATGAAGGAGAAACAAGAAGGAAAGGTTACATCCCCTGGACCTGAATCAACTACAGCATCCAAGCTGACATACAAAGATAGTAAAGATTTTAAAAAATACAAGGAGAAAGCAACATAGTTTCACAGGAGCTAACCCAGAAAAATGCTTTTATATTGCTTTGATCTTAGAAGAACAAGCTGATGCTGTGAAGGTTACATGACATAGTTACATGACATAGCCCTATGAGGCCAAAGGATTGGGCAATGGGTTATGTAACAAGGGTTAGGAAAAAGTTTACTTTAAAAGAAGCTGTACATGGCCAACTGATTCCTAGGCTATAGTCAAGACTTTGAATTTGCTAGCCTAATGGAACTTTCCCAGCAGCTTTACAGGAGTGACTTGGCAGCCTTGACAAACTGTATTCGAGTGTAGGAGCTTGTGACTCAGGGCTCCCATTCTCTTCAGATTCTTGTCTCTCAGGATGGAAGACAGAAATGCATTTCTTTCCCTAAGTAAAGCTGGATTCTTGATTCACCAGGCTTGGTTTTCTAATTTCTCCTAGTTAAGGGGAAAGGAAAATCCCCTTCAAGAGCTCTGTGTTTTTCCTCCTCATTGAGCACAACAGCAGCAGTGCCGTCACAATGGCACCACCATGTAGTCAAGAAATCTCAAGAGTGTTTCCAGTTTATTAGGAGAAGACAAAAAAACAAAAACAAATGACCCCACAACAAACTGTCAGCGTTAGCCAAACAAATTATTTTGTTCCTTCTCCATATTGTCAAACAGACATAAAACCTCGTTCTCATAAAAAGATCTAAGAAAAATTATTAAGACCAGAAATTGCAATGATCACGTACTGTACATTGCTTTTCATAAAAAGCTTCCTCTCATACAGTTTTTAGAAATGATTTGGTGACAGTATGTATGTGAACACTTTATTTGAAGTGGAGTATGGAGTATGGGAAACAAGGAGTATGGGAAACAAGCAGGATGAGCTTGTACTCCTAGTACAAGAAAATAAATACGATTTGATAGGCATCACTGAGACCTGGTGGGATGAGTCTCATGATTGGAATATAGGAATAGAGGGGTATAGCCTATTTTGTAAAAATAGACCAAACAAGAAAGGAGGAGGAGTAGCCTTGTATGTCAAGGATGTTTTCACCTGTGAAGAGATCCTGGGCTTAAACCCAGAAAGCCAGGTCGAGAGCATTTGGGTAAGAATTAAGGCAGCGAGAAACAACAGGGATATTCTGGTGGGGGTTTACTACAGACCTCCAACCCAGGCTGAGGACTTGGATGACGCCTTCCTCAACCAAATGACTGAACATTCAAAGAGGAGAGATACAGTAATAATAGGAGATTTCAATTACCCGGATATATGCTGGCAGTCAAACTCTGCCAAGACAGCAAGGTCCAGCAAGTTTCTTGCTTGTCTTGCAGACAACTTCATGGTCCAGAAGGTGGAAGAGGCCACAAGGGGATCAAAGATTCTAGATCTGGTCTTGACCAACAGGGATGACCTTGTGAATGAGGTAGAAGTGGTTGGATCTTTAGGGGGGAGTGACCATGCCCTGTTGGAATTTAGCATTCAGTGGGAAGGAGAAGATAAGGGTAGCCAGACACTCGTCTTAGATTTTAAAAAAGCGGACTTCTGTAAACTTAGGGAGCTGCTGGCTGGAATTCCGTGGTCAGGAATAGTGAAAGGGAAAGGAGTTCAGGAGGCATGGGAGTTCCTTAAAAAGGAGATACTGACGGCACAGTCTAAAACTGTGCCAATAAGGAGGAAAAATGGAAGGCATCTGAAGAAACCAGAATGGTTGACTAAAGAACTCTCAGCTGAGCTAAGAGTTAAGAGAAACACGTATAGGAAATGGAAGAAGGGGAAACCACCAAAGAAGAATTTAAGCAAGTAGCCAGGAGATGTAGGGAGGAGGTCAGAAAGGCTAAAGCACAGAACGAACTTAGGCTGGCCAGAGACATTAAAAACAATAAAAAGGGTTTTTTTAAATATGTCCGCAGCAAAAGGAAAAAGAAGGAGACAGTAGGGTCGCTACGCAGAGAAGATGGCGAATTACTCACAGGGGGGAGAGAAAAGGCAGAGCTACTTAACACCTTCTTTGCCTCCGTATTTTCCCAGAAGGATACAAGCACTCAACCTGGCGGTAGGGGAGCAGGGGAGGAAGCAGAGGAAATGAGGCACTTAATAAGTAGAGAGGTGGTACAGGAATACCTGGCCGCATTGGATGAATTCAAGTCTCCAGGGCCAGATGAATTGCATCCTAGGATATTAAAAGAGCTGGCAGAGGTCATTTCGGAACCGCTTGCTATAATTTTTGAGAAATCTTGGAGGACAGGAGAAGTTCCAGCAGATTGGAAGAGAGCAAATGTTATCCCCATCTTCAAGAAGGGAAAAAAGAGGACCCAAATAATTATCGCCCAGTCAGCCTGACATCGGTACCCGGAGATCCTGGAGCATATCATTAAGCGTTCAGTTTCTAATCATTTAGAAAACAACGCAATAATCACGAGAAGTCAACATGGATTTCTCAAAAATAAGTCATGCCAGACTAATCTGATCTCTTTTTATGATAGAGTTACTAGCTTGATAGATGAAGGGAATGCTGTGGATGTAGCATATCTCGATTTCAGTAAGGCCTTTGACAAAGTTCCCCATGACATTCTTGCATCGAAGCTAGTAAAATGTGGGCTAGACAGGGCTACTGTTAATTGGATATGTAATTGGTTGACCGACCGAACCCAAAGGGTGATCACGGATGGCTGCTTTTCATCCTGGAGAGAAGTGACTAGTGGGGTGCCACAAGGTTCTGTCCTGGGCCCAGTGCTGTTCAATATTTTTATCAATGACTTAGATGAAGGAATAGAGGGCATGCTCATCAAATTTGCAGATGACACCAAATTGGGAGGGGTTGCTAATACGCCAGAGGACAGGATCAAAATTCAAAATGACCTGGATAGATTGGAGAGCTGGGCCAGGGCGAACAAAATGAAATTCAACAGAGAGAAATGTAAGGTCCTACACTTAGGCAGAAATAATGGAATACAGAAATATAGGATGGGGGACACGTGGCTGGATAGCAGTACGTGTGAAAGGGATCTAGGAGTCTTCATAGACCACAAGCTGAACATGAGTCAGCAGTGTGATGCGGCAGCCAAGAAAGCCAATGCAATTCTCGGCTGCATCAACAGGAGTATGGTGTCTAGATCGAGGGAGGTACTGGTACCACTCTACTCTGCTTTGGTTAGACCCCATCTTGAATACTGTGTCCAGTTCTGGGCACCCCAATTCAAGAAGGATATTGACAAGCTGGAGCAAGTCCAGAGGAGGGTGACCAAAATGGTGAGAGGCCTGGAAAACATGCCCTATGAGGATAGACTGAGAGAGCTGGGTATGTTTAGTCTGCAGAAAAGGAGGTTAAGAGGGGACATGATAGCCATGTTTAAATATTTGAAGGGATGCCACGTAGAGGAAGGAGGGGGCTTGTTTTCTGCTGCTCCAGAAACCAGGACAAGGAGCAATGGATTCAAGCTGCAGGAAAGGAGATTCCACCTGAACCTCAGGAAGAACTTCCTGACAGTCAGGGCTGTCCGGCAGTGGAATCTGCTGCCTCGGAGAGTAGTGGAGTCTCCTACCTTGGAGGTTTTTAAGCAGAGGCTTGATGGCCATCTGTCGGGAGTGCTTTGAGGGTGTTCCTGCATGACAGGGAGTTGGACTGGATGGCCCGTGTGGTCTCTTCCAACTCTACATTTCTATGATTCTATGATTCTATGAAACATTTTATTAAACTGTTTTGGAAGAACACATTCCATATCCCATTTTTTATGTTTCAAGTTTCATTTTTTCTCCTTGGAAATAATGTATGGGGGACTGTTTCCTTCACTCCCAAATTTTTCTCTTTTTTCCTCTGGGCCGTCACATCTCCACTTGCCACTTCCATAAATGTCAGGAGATAGTCTTACTCCTCTTAAAGTTTTAGTTTCCGCTAGCTTTTGGCTTAAGCTGCTGGTACCAATTTGCCCAGGAAACATTGGCCTTTCATCTAATTATAGTTTTAATTCTCCAGAAACCAGTACATACAGCAGGGTTGGGGAGGCTGTGGTCCTCGAGGTGTTGCTGAACTACAACCCTCATTATTCCTCTCTATTGGCCAGACTGCCTGAGGCTGATAGGAACTGGAGTTCAACATCTGAATACCATACAGGTTATCCAGCACTGATATACAGGCTCTTTTCCCTCACAGCCAGGAAATTCCTGAATGAACAATGCTGCTCCAGATGGAGCACTTAGAATAGATTCTCCAAATGGCCTGATCTGACAAGGACAGTCTCCAGTCATCCCACTTTTTCAGATGTTTTAAAATGTCTCAGTTTCTCTTTCCTTCTTCCACTTTTCTCCCTTAGATTTCAGCTTACCTCAGTTGCTGCAAACTGAGTTTAAACATAGTTTCCACTCAGTTAACTCAACAGGGGAAAGGAGAGAAGGGGCAGAATCTTTCCCTTCTCAAAGGACACACACAAAAGCTAACTGGCGCAGCATCTCCTAGCTTGTGTGCTCCTTTTCATTAATACCTTTTGCCATGTTGACTACATTATGCTGGTGCTTGGACACACATTTGCTGGTTTTCAGATGTGAAACGTTAAACTGTGTGTGATAATCACCTGAAAGAAAAGAGGGAAACTAACTCCTAACCAATAGCAAAAACCAACAGACTTAAAAGTTAGGAATAAAATGAAGTGTAACTTATAAGAAATGAATGGCAAGAAAGCGTTGGAGAACATGTAGCCCTCCTTGTGCTGGTTGATTGTAACTCCCATAGAATCATAGAATCATAGAAATGTAGAGTTGGAAGAGACCACACAGGCCATCCAGTCCAACCCCCTGCCATGCAGGAACACCCTCAAATCAATCCCGACAGATGGCCATCAAACCTCTGCTTAAAAACCTCCAAGGAAGGAGACTCCACTACACTCCGAGGCAGCAGATTCCATTGCCGGACAGCCCTGACTGTCAGGAAGTTCTTCCTGAGGTTCAGGTGGAATCTCCTTTCCTGCAGCTTGACTCCATTGCTCCTTGTCCTGGTCTCTGGAGCAGCAGAAAACAAGCCTCCTCCTTCCTCTACGTGGCATCCCTTCAAATATTTAAACATGGCTATCATGTCCCCTCTTAACCTCCTCTTGTGCAGACTAAACATACCCAGCTCTCTAAGTCTATCCTCATAGGGCATGTCTTCCAGGCCTCTCACCATTTTGGTCGCCCTCCTCTGGACTTGCTCCAGCTTGTCAATATCCTTCTTGAATTGGGGTGCCCAGAACTGGACACAGTATTCAAGATGGGGTCTAACCAAAGCAGAGTAGAGTGGTACCAGTACCTCCCTTGATCTAGACACCATACTCCTATTGATGCAGCCAAGAATTGCATTGGCTTTCTTGGCTGCTGCATCACACTGCTGACTCATGTTCAGCTTGTGGTCTATGAAGACTCCTAGATCCCTTTCACACGTACTGCTATCCAGCCACGTGTCCCCCATCCTATATTTCTGTATTCCATTTTTTCTACCTAAGTGTAGGACCTTACATTTCTCTCTGTTGAATTTCATTTTGTTCGCCCTGGCACAGCTGTCCAATCTATCCAGGTCATTTTGAATTTTGATCCTGTCCTCTGGCGTATTAGCAGCCCCTCCCAATTTGGTGTCATCTGCAAATTTGATGAGCATGCCCTCTATTCCTTCATCCAAGTCATTGATAAAAATATTGAACAGCACTGGGCCTAGGACAGAACCCTGTGGCACCCCACTAGTCACTTCTCTCCAGGTTGAAAAGCAGCCATTCGTGATCGCCCTTTGGGTTCGGCCGGTCAACCAATTACAAATCCAACTAACAGTAGCCCTGTCCAGCCCACATTTTACTAGCTTCATTGCAAGAATGTCATGGGGAACTTTGTCGAAGGCCTTACTGAAATCAAGGTATGCTACATCCACAGCATTCCCTTCATCTATCAAACTAGTAACTCTATCATAAAAAGAGATAAGATTAGTCTGGCATGACTTATTTTTGAGAAATCCATGTTGACTTCTCGTGATTACCGCGTTGCTTTCTAAATGATTAGAAACTGACTGCTTAATGATCTGCTCCAGGATCTTTCCGGGTACTGATGTCAGGCTGACTGGGCGATAATTATTTGGGTCCTCTTTTTTCCCTTCTTGAAGATGGGGATAACATTTGCTCTCTTCCAGTCTGCTGGAACTTCTCCTGTCCTCCAAGATTTCTCAAAAATTATAGCAAGCGGTTCCGAAATGACCTCTGCCAGTTCTTTTAATATCCTAGGATGCAATTCATCTGGCCCTGGAGACTTGAATCCATCCAATGTGGCCAGGTATTCCTGTACCACCTCTCTACTTATTATGTGCCTCATTTCCTCTGCTTCCTCCCCTGCTCCCCAACCGCCAGGTTGAGTGCTTGTATCCTTCTGGGGAAAAACGGAGGCAAAGAAGGTGTTAAGTAGTTCTGCCTTTTCTCTTCCCCCTGTGAGTAGTTCGCCATCTTCTCTGTGCAGCGACCCTACTGTCTCCTTCTTTTTCCTTTTGCTGCAGACATATTTAAAAAAACCCTTTTTATTGTTTTTAATGTCTCTGGCCAGCCTAAGTTCGTTCTGTGCTTTAACCTTTCTGACTTCCTCCCTACATCTCCTAGCTACTTGCTTAAATTCTTCTTTGGTGGTTTCCCCCTTCTTCTTCCATTTCCTATACATGTTTCTCTTGACTCTTAGCTCAGCTGAGAGTTCTTTAGTCAACCATTCTGGTTTCTTCAGATGCCTTCCATTTTTCCTCCTTATTGGCACAGTTTTAGACTGTGCCTTCAGTATCTCCTTCTTAAGGAACTCCCATGCCTCCTGAACTCCTTTCCCTTTCACTATTCCTGACCACGGAATTCCAGCCAGCAGCTCCCTAAGTTTACAGAAGTCCGCTTTTTTAAAATCTAAGATGAGTGTCTGGCTACACTTATCTTCTCTTTCCCACTGAATGCTAAATTCCAACAGGGCATGGTCACTCCCCCCTAAAGATCCAACCACTTCTACCTCATTCACAAGGTCATCCCTGTTGGTCAGGACCAGATCTAGAATATTTGATCCCCTTGTGGCCTCTTCCACCTTCTGGACCATGAAGTTGTCTGCAAGACAAGCAAGAAACTTGCTGGACCTTGCTGTCTTGGCAGAGTTTGACTGCCAGCATATATCCCGGTAATTGAAATCTCCTATTATTACTGTATCTCTCCTCTTTGAATGTGCAGTCATTTGGTTGAGGAAGGCGTCATCCAAGTCGTCAGCCTGGGTTGGAGGTCTGTAGTAAACCCCCACCAGAATATCCCTATTGTTTCTCGCTGCCTTAATTCTTACCCACATGCTCTCGACCTGGCTTTCTGGGTTTAAGTCCTGGATCTCTTCACAGGTGAAAACATCCTTGACATACAAGGCTACTCCTCCTCCTTTCTTGTTTGGTCTATTTTTACAAAATAGGCTATACCCCTCTATTCCTATATTCCAATCATGAGACTCATCCCACCAGGTCTCAGTGATGCCTATCAAATCGTATTTATTTTCTTGTACTAGGAGTACAAGCTCATCCTGCTTGTTTCCCATACTCCTTGCATTAGTGTAGAGACACTTAAGTCCCTGGACCCTTCCTGCAAGTCCTGTACTATTGTTTCTACTCCTCCCACCATTGGCTGCTTGTACTACTTGTCCAGTATCATTTGGGCCTTTTCCCCCTGTGTTCTCTGAGTCCTTGCCCTGAATAATATTGTCTCCCTCCCCAGTGGATCTTAGTTTAAAGACCTCTTAATCTTCCTTGCGAGACTGTTAGCAAAAACACTCCTGCCCAGTTTTGTGAGGTGCAGCCCATCCCTCGCCAGAAGCCCATGGTCATGGAAATTGATTGATGTCTTTTCAGGAGAAACAGCCTGTATTTTCAGGGGTTTTTTTTCTGTAGCAATGAGATTTAGAAATATGCTTTCTTTAAAACACAACATCATGACTACAGTTCTTTTTTCCAGTTGGTAGCATGATAACCGAACAAAGATGCAGCCATAGGAAGAAAAGATGTTCCTCATGGCCAGCTGTTGCAGAGAATGTTACCTTTTAGACTATCATTCCCAGAACTCCAATAGCTCTGAGAACAGTAGTTCAAAGGCAACATTCCCATGTTCTGAGTGATAGGAAGTACCTCTCTATTCCCTAAACCCCATACTTTTGTTCTTGCTGCAACTACTGCAGTTTGTACTTAACTAAGAAAAACTAAAATGCTTCTTTGAACATGTTGTCACATAAACCGGTTCTTCCCTCACGTGATTGTATCTTTAGTCACTGCCACATCACTGGCTACATTTGTGAATGAGGCCCAGTGGTGAGGAGAGAGTGGAAGTTGTCTTAGCAGTGCACCAAATCTTGGATTTGTGTGGATTCCTTCCACCCTCATACTAGGCAGAAAAGCTATGACTTCTGCCAGCTATCTTCTCTTACTAAGTTGCCATAAGGAGGTGGGCAGGCAAGGCATCTTTCTTCAAAGGATAAAGCTATGTTCGTGAGTCACAACACCTCAAGGCAAGGCTTTGTATTTTCACTACTCCAGTTTCTCCTGAGAAATGTAGGTTATTTGGATATGGGATAGGAGAGCTCTAAATTACTGGACAGTTAGTAATAAGTGTTAGGCAGATTTGGGATAAGAGCATTCTAGGAGCACTAATTTAAGAAGCTAACTGTTGCTATGCCTGAGCTAAATAAGCAGAGACATGTGGGCTGAGGGTGGAAAAGAGCAGAGCATCTGCACATTATTATAGCCTGTGGTCAGGAGCCTACATGCCATTCTTTTGTTTGCCTTATAAGGGGAGTTGTGTGTGGTGTAGTGGTGCTAAGCGTGAAAGAGCTTTTTTCTACGGGATTTTGCATTTGGCCCTTGCCTGTGTGTCTATTTCTGTACGTGCCTGGAATGTTGGCGAGACTTCAATGTAGTCTGAATATTAATTTATGCTACATTTCTGAGAGATTTTCATGGTAAATAGATGACAAAGCCATTGATTGTCCTGGCTGCAAGCTGAGCATTGCGTTTCCAATTACACACAATTCTGTTTTGTGTTTAGCAGACTAAAGCATAAATTTAGCAGTGAAGATAAAGCATCCCTTGCTCTCCTCTTTCTCCAGCCCCTAAAAAAAAATTTTTTTGTAGAAGAAATGCACCCTCTAAAATGCTGGGTTCATTACCCACTTCTCAACATTTTAAATACAGACATAGACATGTGCCCCCTTTCCATCCTGGCAGTATTGTTATCCCCAAGGTACAGTGCTGAAATCTCAAGGAGACAATCAAAATTTTTCCCAAATATTCTCAGAGTTAGTTCAGTCCACCATGTATTTTATAGATAAACCAGTTATTGCATATTGATTTTGTGCATTATTTTATATTGTATACTTCATTGTTGTGCACTTTTTTGACATCTTGAAATGGAAAAGGATTATAAATATTCATCGATCTATCGAATACCATTTTCATATTCTATTGCTATTTCCTTTGTTACTGTCTTAGGACGTTTCCACACTACGCTGTTATAGTGCTATTATTCTACTTTCAGCATCCTATGGAATCCTGGCGTTTGCAGTTTAGGGAGGGGCCTCAAAAGCTTATCTGCTTTCTCCTTTTTCACTGTTTTGCTTGTTCATGCATGCACAGTAAGGGATTCTGCAGGCAGCTGTCATTTACCTTGCCTGTTGTAGGCAGACACACATTACTGTAGGATTGGCTGCAGTGGAATCCCATTCTTTCCCAGTTCAAGCTTTATTGTATCATTTACTGCAGAGATGCTGCTGCAGCCTGGCACTGCAGGTCTGAGTTTCTCCAGCCCTCCTTAACCATCTGCCCATTATAGATGCTGCTGAAAAGTTCTAGCTAGACAGAGGATGAGGAAAAAGGGGAGATGAGAAGATTTTAAAAGACTTTAAAAAGGGAAGTTCTTTGCCAGAGGCTTTGCTAACTGAAATATGCCTTTATTATGATCTTGAGGTGCATTTGCAAAATGCTTTACATTTACCATAGAAATCATAATGTATGTGAAACAGGCTTGTTAATCCCCAGGAGATGCCCTTCTGCCATTCAAATGTTACAAATTCCCATAGATTTTGTTTTCTATTCTTTATTTTGGTGTTTAATATATGAACAATAAGAACTGATACTGAAACCAGCTCCTAGGCTGTAATAGACAAAAAACTTTATATCAGACATGTGCTTAAAACAGGAATTAGTAAACATAAGCTTTTACAGTATTTTCAAAACTGTGACAACAACATGGGGACTTGCTCTTTCTTGGCAACCAACAAGTCTTTCCAAATAAGTCTCCTGCACAATTAGTCATATACCCTGAACACTAGTTAAGTGGTGAGGAACTTTTAGCTGGAGGGCCTTGAATGTCTCAGCCCTGGTCTAGACCAACCAAAAAATTTGTGTCTGCTACTTGTAATAGTAGGCACCGAGATGTCTTGTAATAATAGGCACCAGGTGGAATGAAGCCAAGGAGCAGGTAGACAACCATATTAGTTTAAATTTCCCCTTCCCCATGAGAGAAGCAATGTGTTTATTCTACACAGATATTTATCACACAATGTTCAGAGTTGTAGGACTCTATTCTTACGTAATTTTCCCAAGCCAATTCTGTGAATTCTGCAGAATTAGAATGAATACAGACAGGTGAATACTCTAAAAGAAGACTTGTTTTTTAATCATACTTTTAAAAATCATACTTATAGATACTATTTAATTAGCAGTTTTGGAAATCCAAATGTTGAAGTTAATTAGACTATTTTATTTCCTTAAAAGGTATTAATCAAAATTGAAATTGAATTGAAATTGGTTCTGAAGGAAAACAAATTGTTCAAGTGGTAAAAAAAAATAATCAAAATTAGTGGTGAGGATCCTGTTACATACATACATACATACATACATACTGCTGGTCTGCTGTAACTATTAACTAAGTGGAGACAAACAATTTCCTGCATTTTCTCAATGATTTATTATGTTTATCCTGCTAGAGTCTTAAGATTCTTTGGGAAGGACTTTTTCTCTGCCCTATCACCATCACAAACCCATCTGGAGAGGACACAGGTCTCTAGTGGCTTGCCCTGGACTGTGGAATTCCTTTCCACAGGAGGACCTCTCTCTGCTCTCCTTTTCTCAGCAGGCGAATAACTTTTTATTCAGACAGGCTTTTAATGATTACAGTCCTCTCTCCACATTTGCAGGTTTGATGTTTGCAAATTTGATTATTTGTGAGGTGCGCGTATGCCTCCCACCCCATCCTCCTCCTCCCATTCCTTTTGCCCAGGTGCACATGCCTTCCTTCTCTATGCTGGGGTAAAAGGCAAGGGAATGGGAGGGGGAGGAATGCATGTGGAGAAGGAAGACATGAATGTGCCCCCCACATTCCCTTTCCTTTTGCCCAGGTGGGGAGAGTGTGCACTGGGCCAAAAGGCAAGGGTGCGGGAATGGGAAGCATGCATGCAAAGAAGGAAGGTGCATGCATGCATGCTTTCTCCCATTCCTGTGCATTTTGCCCAGGCACAGAGAAGGAAGGCATGCCCACCAGGGCAAAAGGCAAAGGAATGAGAAGGGAAGCCCTACAAGGGAATGGGAGGGGGAGCATGAAGTGGGGGAGTGACTCACTATTTTTCCGTTTTTGTGAGGGTTCTGAGCCCCAAACCCTTGTAAAAGTGGAGGAGCCACTATAATTAGTTGCAGAGAGGCTTTTATGGTGCATGTGTGTGTTATATTTTTATCTTTATTGTTATGTTTTTAAAATAATTCAGTACTTTTTCAACTGTAATTGGGTCCCATGCTGAGAAAAAAGCGGCATATAAACAAACAAGCTTATTTCTATACCGTTACGCTAAATGGATTTGTCTACAAAGATTACATTAAAGCCCATCAGTCCCTCTCCCGTGCCCCTCCCAGAATTAGTACCACAAAACCCACAGCAATTAAAGGCCATTTCTAGTTCTCCAGGGACCAAAAAGCTGTCAGTGTTGGCAGAAGACAATACCATTATAGCCAGTTATACCTATGAAAATTATACCCGTGAAAACTATCAAACCATTATTGCACAGTAAGAAATTTTTTTCTGAACACAGACGTTCAGAATCACTCAGCTAGGAGTGGAGTGGGTTTGGGTTTTGTAGACCAGAAAATTAATGTTTTCAAGCTCCAATTTATTTTATTAAACATGTTTTAACACCAGCTCCATTTCAGCATGCGTCTCATAAAATCTGTCTTGTGAAATGATGAGGAATGTGGTATCCAATTAAGTAATACCTAATTAAAGTATTCCTGGCAAGGCTGTTAATCTCTTAAATAATTTTATTAATTATCATCTTTTTATCAGACAGGTCCACAAATCATTACACAGTATATGGATTTGATTGTTTCTGGGTTTCTCTACCTCCTGCTCCCCTACCTCTGGGTGTTCCCCCCACCCGGGGAAAATTTACCTCTAAGCAGCTTCAATTAGATTATACAGCTCATTAAAAGAACCACCTCTTCCACCAGCCATTTTGACTAGCTAAGGACTGCTTGCAACCTGATTTTTCAGCACCACAACCTTCTCCGAAGCCCCCGCCCCCCCACACCCAAGGAAGGGCATGGGTGGGAGAGAGACAAAGTATAAGGCCATCCTGCTGACTTACCCCCTTTCCCTCTCCTTTCCCTGACCTGGTTTGGACCCTGGGCGTCCATTCCGGTTATTGTGCCTTGGCCCCCTTTCCAACAGATACACGCATATTTTGATATTTGTGATTTTCTCATGTTCCCACTTTGCATGGGTCCAACCCTGGCTGATGTGGAGGGCTGACTGTATTATACATTTCTCAATGTAAGTTTCTTGTTGAGACACCAGAGAATAAAGTTAATTATAATGTAATACTGTGTACATTCTATATATTATTTCTAATTTTTTTTTAAAAAAAATCATTTACTCTTTTATTTTTCTGATATTCCTTTCAGAGTAATAAATGAGGAACTAGGTGAATGAGCAAATGCGAATGAATGAATCAAATAGTCTTTATTTTAGTCAATGACCAATAAAGCAGAATAAAATTAAATATAATACAGCAGTATTAAATGGTATAAAACAGTAATGCCTTATAAACTAAGTCACTAACCTACATCAGCATGCCATTGATGCTGCATAGCAACTGGCTACCTTGATTGCAGTCTGAGAGGACTGGACAACTAAAATATAGAGCTTTTCTGCACTACACTGTTATAGTGCTATTATTCCATTTCAACATCCTGTGGAATTCTGGAGTTTGTACTTTACAGAGGCCAAAGAGCTCTCTGGCTGAGAATTCTGAAGTCCCCCTTCCTAAACTGCAAATCCCAAGACTTCATAGGCTGTTGAAACTGGAATAATAGTGCTATAACAGTGTAGTACAGAAAGTCAATATAAAACGCTTCCAGTCATCCAGGCATACTTTATCTAGGCACATTATTATATCTTGCTTTTTAAATTTTTTTTATTCATTATAAAGAAAAAAACAGAACAAAAGAGAAAAACACCATGTGATACACATAACAGTGAAAAACGAAAATTTCAACAAACCAAGCTTACATTATTTCTCTCCAATTCCATTAAAATCATATACTTATTCAGCATATTCTATATCATACTGCTTATATACTTTTGTTACCTATATGTAGATCTCATTCTCATTATATCTTGCTTCTAGTATCTTTTTTTTAAACACCTTTTCATTATAGTCTGAGCAAGTACAATCTGGCCTTCTCTAATTCAAAAAAGCTGCTGTTTGTTCATCAGCTGAAATATATGGTTGATTAAAGTTAAGAATCATGCAGTCCTCCAGAGGCTATTAGACCCCAACTCCCAGCATTCCTCACCATTGGCTACACTGGTTAGGGCTGCTGGAAGTGGCAGTTCAGTGACATCTGGAGGCCACATAATATCCACACTGACAGTTGGTTAACCTATTGCCGGAACTTATTAAATCTATCATACTACTTCTGTAATCTTTTTAATATTTCATATTTTTAACATTCAGCAGGAAAGATCTGGAGAATCATAGCACCAAGGGCCTGGATCTGTAGAAACATGAATGAGTTTCTATTTCTATAGAGGGGCTCTCCTGTGTGTCCCATTCAGGACTGTTATCCTCTGCACCATTTAGTTGTGTACAAAGCTGCACCAGTGCCATTTCTGTCTTGAAACACAGAGTAAATAACAAGAATGAATGAATTACCTGAAATTCAGAAACCTCATTTTCACAGCTACTTTGCAAGACATTTCATCCCTGAACAGTCCAGGTTACATCTTAATTAGATTGACATTGAAGATGGAAGCAGGATCGGTTTAGGAAGAATCAAGAAATATTGCATTTGAATTAACAATAAGAAAATGTTGTTTTATTCTTGTGAAATTTTAATAAAATGAACTATAAAAAAATGTGAGAATACATAGTTGTACTATGCTGCCACCTGCTGTTTCAACTGGGTGGTGAAAAATCCACAAAAACATGACAACGGTCTTTTCACGAGAGCCAGTTTGGTATAGTGGTTTGAACACTAGACTACAACCCTGGAGATTAGGATTTGATTCCCTGTAGATTAGGATTTGATTCCCTGCTTGCCTGCAGAAACCCACTGGATGACGTTGAGTGTGTCACATACTCTCAGCCCACAAAAAAAACATGATAGGCTTGCCTTACGGTGGCCATAAGTTGGAAATAACTTGAAGGCACACAGCAACAACAGCGTCTCTTCACAGACTTGGCAATTGCACAGTGGAGTTCTCCCATTTAGGACTCTAGCCAGCATGGAATTCCCTTTTCCAAGATACCCTGTTCCAGTGATTCTTAACATTTTCTTTATTGGGGACCCCCTGTAAATAAAATTTGTTGCTGAAATCAAGATTTAAATATTAACTTTAGATTTAAATATTCAAATATTTGTTTGTTTGTTTGTTTAAGGCTTCTGGATTCTAGGATTCAAATCTCCGTTCAGACAGTGGGTGAACTTGGGCCAGTCATATTCTCTCAGCCTCAGAGGGAGGAAAGACAAACCCCCATTGAACAAATCTTGCAAAAACAAACAAACAAAACAGAAAACCCTATGATAGATTCACCTTAGGATTGCCGTAACTGAGAAGTGACTTGAGAGCACACAACAAAGTGCCACTGCTAGGAAGGGAGGGTTCTGTCTACCAGTCATGTCTCTCCCCTTTGGAAACTGACTTATGCCAACCCTAAGGAGCACCTATCATGGGGGGCAGGGTTGCTTGACAAGATTTGTTGCCTTGGCCTTTCTCTGAGGCTAAGACAATGTGACTTCCCTGAAGTCACCCAGTGGGTTTCCATGGCCCAGTGGGCATTCAGACCCTGGTCTCCAAAGTCATAGTGTGAGTGTGTGCATACACCTGCTGTAATGCCCTTTTTGTCAGGGACAGGGCAGCAGGGGGTGTGGGTGCTGAAACTGCTCCCTGGTTTGCAAATGAGGGGACAGTTTTGGCACCCTCACTCGCCCCACTGCTGCATCCCTGTTGCTGCCACTGCTGTTGGTGTTGAGTAAAAGGGCTTTGTGGACCCCTTGTGAGGGCTCTGCAAGCCCCCAGTAGTCCACAACTCCAGGTTAAGAACCATCACCCTATTCCATTCAACCCACACTGTCACTCTTCCTTGGCAACTGATAGCAGTCCTTGATGAGCTGTGGATGGTGCTGTTTTGGCTCCATAAGGATCTATACAGGGAGAATCAAAATACAACAAAATCCAAAATACACATTGTGGTGATATCTTTATTAGAGTAACCTAAAAGCACAACAAAAGTTATACTCACTTTCAGAGCTCATTGGCTTCTTCATCAAGCAAAGACATTACAAATCATATAGAAGAAGAAAAGTGACAGTGTCAGAATCACAGGTTGACATCTTGTTTGAGATTTTTGCTTATGGTGGTATTTCAGGTGGCCTTGAGGGAGACTTTTTGGTTATGCAGGGATGAAGGACAAAACCAGTAGAAGGCAGGTAATAGAATTTCCATCTCAATTAGCATAAAAAAAAACTCCGTTTACTCAGAGAATCACTTTGCTGTTTGTATTTAAAGGAGGGATGGTCAACCCTGGAGGCTCTAGGAACCAACATTCCTACATGCACATGGAATCCAATCCATGCTGTACTGCCCTCTTGTTGAAGAGGCTGGAAGTCCAGTTCTGGTTTTGAAAAAAAAATTAAAACAACTTTTAAAATCAAAACAAGGCACACATGGCCTGTTCATCTTGGGTTAAAGGAGAATCATGCTTCTTATACTGCAATCCCTAGTGCTTTAACAACAGAGAGAGGGAGAGAGAAAGAGAAGCCCTGAGGTGCATAAAATGGGAATCCTGCTTGCAACCAATATTGCCTTCTGCTGGTAATCAGACCCACCATCCATCAATCCATCCATCCATCCATCAAGCAGCTGAGATCAGTTGATGCTAATTTATGGTGTTGACATAAACTGAACAACATTTTAAGGTGTCTCTTCAGAATGAAAGGTACACAGTCATGGAAGTCTTGTCTTCATGTGATCAAAACCAGGTATCAGAAGACACTGCCATGCATGTTTTCTTTCACATGTGGAACCTGCAATAGAATGTTGCAACAGAGACTGCTCCACTACCAGCCATGCCCTTTCTCATTGAGCTCCATTCTATTGGCACTCTCATTCCCAAATGTCTTTCCTCCCCATCAGTGCAACAATGATTCAGTATCCCATGTCCACTGAACATAGTCTTCACAAAGCTATTAAGGGATTTCTACCTTTTCAGGGATTTTCCTTAAGACTTTTCTACCTAAAACTTTGAGGTTTCTTGGGTCTTGCTAATCTTTTGCTCTTGTGCATGTATGGGGTTATTTTGGCAGCATAAGGATCCACACTTGATGAATGAGTTTCCTATTTGTAGGTAGGTTTTCTTTTTGTGTGTGTGTTTATCTAAGTCAATTGTTTAAGAAAAATTCTGTCTGGTTCTACCAGTATGTTCATAGTGCTCAAGGTGGCTCATAGTAAATTCAAACAGCTATAAAATAATTCATTCATAAGAAATAAAATGAGATTAGGCAGAAGTCACAAACAGGTACTGCAGATCAGAACAACTGTTAAACAAGGGATAGATTCACTGTTATTGTGGTGTGCCTTCAAGTAATTTCTAACTTACGGTGATGCTAAAGAGGAACCTATCATGAGGTTTTCTGGTGCTGAATATGTGATGCACCCAAGGTCATCCAGTGGGTCTCCATGGCTGAGAGGGGAATCGAGCCCTGGTCTCCAGGGTCATAGTCTAATGCTCAAACCACTACACCACTCTGGATTTCATAGATTAACTGTAATTCTTCAAATGATAGACCAAATACTCGTTGGAATTAAAAAAAATCTTAGCAGGTTTCAGATGTCTGTAGACCAAATGGACTTCCCAAGGAAATCCAGAGCAAGGCTGGTCCCGATAGTGTCATACACATGTATGAGACCACCTTACGCCTGCATACGTCCATTGTTGATTTTTGTGGAAGTTGGTATTCTCTTCCACCCTCCACAATAACTAAGGGCCTTTCCACACTATACTGTTATAGGACTGTTATTTCACTTTCAACATCCTGTGGAATTCGGGAGTTTGTGGTTTACTAAGGCCAAAGAGCTCTCCAGCTGAGAATTCTAATGCCCCTCTCTGCGAATTGCAAACCCCAGGATTCCATAGGATGTTGAAAGCGGAATGATAGCAGTATAACAGTGTAGTGTGGAAAGGCCCTAAAGGTCCCTTGACTCATTGTTTACCTGCTGCTGCCACATACACACATACACAATCATTCCATGTCTGGTGGAAGAATGGTTCTGAAGACCCCAGCTGATCTCATTCTATGTCCATGTCTTGTTACAAGGACATAACCAGATGCTTCTCCAATCTTCCCCTCCACTAGCCACAGCATGGCCATGGTGGTTACGGCAATTAAAACTGTGAGTCCAGGGTGGTAGTGAGGGCACAGATGTAGCATGGTTCTGCTACTGTTCTGGATCTCAGCCCAGGTGTCACCAATCAGTACAAAATGTCTCAAACGCAGTGCAGGTGTTGTAAAATAGAACTTGCACCAAACAAGACCATAATAAATAAACATATCTCAAACAAATGATAGAAACGGTATATAGTCTTTCAGACAAAATTAATTCCAATAACCCATGTAGATAACAAAGGTAAATAATCACACCGATACAGGCTTGAATAAAATTCCAACAAATCATAACAGAAATTGCAAACACACATGCAAAACAGCTATATTTAATGTGCTGAAATGAGACACAGAAATAAATAAAGGCAGTCTACACATGATAGCAAAGTCTACGAATGACTACAAGCTGACCATAGCTGGGAACTTGTGGAATCATTTCATTGGTCGTCTTCGATGAAATTATTTTCAATATTCAACATGTCAGTCTCCAGTAGTATAGAAGTCCCTCACACAGTTGTATCAATCCAGTATGTTGGCATTAGCACCTCTGACAACAGCTCTTCCCTGGCCATCCAAGAGTGATACCATGGGCCAATAGCTCTTTCCCTTGGATCACCTATACATGCCAGTTTAGAGACTTCTGGAGAGAGTGCCATAGTCAGCAGCTCCACAGGTGACATGAGAGATCAAAAGAAAGGTAAGGTACACAGCAATAAATGATATTTAATAATGTAACATAATCAAGGAGAGCCAGCTTGGGGTAGTGGTTTGAGAATTGGACTATGGCTCTGGAGACCAGGATTTGAATTCTTGCTCAGCCATGGAAACCCACTGGATTATCTTAGGCAAGTCACACTCTTGCACCATTAGAGGAAGGCAAAGGCAAACCCCTTGTGAACAAATCTTGCCAAGAAAATCCCATGATAGATGCATCTTAATGTCGCCATAAGTCAGAAATGACTTGAAAGCATACAGCAACAACATAACCAAGACTAGAGCATTTTGTAAAACCACTAGGTGTCAGTGTTCTCTAAGGACCAATTTAAGAAGATGATGGGAGATGTTCTTGAGAAAAGAATCCTGTGCTTCTCAACCTTTGCATGCCAGATGTTTTGGACTTCAAGTCCCAGAAGCCTCATCCCATGTGGCCAGGGATTCTGGGAGCTGAGGTCCAAAACACCTAAGGCCAAGCATTGAAAACCACTGCAGTACAAGAATACTTTAGGTTTTTGTACATTTTTTTTTCACATGTATAGTCATTAACCATTACATACTTGCTCCATGGTATATGACATAAACAAGAGACAACATGAGGTAGAGAGCCAGTGTGGCTTAGTGGTTTGAGCATTGATCTATGACCCTGGAGACCAGAATTTGATTCCCTGCTCAGCCATGGAAACCCACTGGGTGACACTGGGTGCATCCAGCTCTTAGCTCCAAGAAAAACCCCATGATAGGTTTGCCTTAAGGTTGTCATAAGCCAGGAACAACGTGAACGCACACAACAATGGTCATTTCCACACTAGACTGTTAATAGCGCTATGATTCCACTTTCACCATCCTATGGAATCCTGGGGTTTGCAGTTTCGGGAGGGGCCGGCTGGCCCCTCCTGAAACTGCAAACCCCAGGATTCCATAGGATGGTGAAAGTGGAATCATAGCGCTATTAACAGTCTAGTGTGGAAATGTCCAACAACATATCATGTAACTCATTTTAAAGAGAAATCTCTCTGGGTACATATTTCCTCAAAAACAGCTGAAGAACTTTTCTTGCTGTTTCATTTAATAAACAGGCAAGAACCTGAGCAGATACTTCATTGGCTGTCTAACAAAAGAAACTACTGCAGAAAGCATAAGAAAATAAAAATAAAATGAAATTATTTCACACAAATCAGCACTGCATAATTCCAGATGGTTCTGAATTTTAGCTCCGTCAGCACAGGCCAGGATAAACAATGGTGAGGAATTATGGGACTTACTTTCTGTCTGCCTTTTGAGAGGGCCAGGAGTTTCCCATCCCAGATACACAGCAATGATATAGCAATGGTATAAAGTAAAATACCAGCTCTAATCAGGTCTTCCCAAGTGATTTTTGTTCAATTAATGTACGTTATTTCCCTTCCACTGCAAACAATTAGTACATCTTTCTTCGAAGTATAATACGTTATACTGTGGAAAATAACATGCACTGCATTTATTGCCATTGTGATTATTACAAAGTGTATCATCACATAAACACCTAGTGTTATACAATTAATCATGAACTCTCTCTCTCTCTCTACAGACACACACACACACACACACAATTATACAGATATATATATATTTCTTTTCAGAGTACAGTTCCTGGAAAACAGTTGTACAGATTCTGTCACATCCACAGCAAGGTTATTTAGCTGTACAACAAGTATATTCCTGTGCAACACACTCATACACTCAGGTTGGCATCCTGTTAGTAGCATACGTGAGTAGAAGTCAACATTATTCCAGCATATACAGTGGACCCTCTCCTGACGCAGCTTCCACACACATGGATGTGAGACCATGTGAACCCATCAATGGATGCACTGGGCCTGCAGCTGTGCCAGCACAGGTACACAGACACTGTGTCCATTGAGGATAATGGAACAAAGTATTCACGGTTTTTGTTTTATGTGAGGGTTCCTGGAACAGAACCTTGCGTATCCAGAGGATGCACTGTATCTTTTATTTTTTTTTGCCAATGAGAGGTTGGTATTCCCTTTCTCCCTGTGCAAGCTACAAAGCCCCCCACTCCATACTTACTGTAGAGCTGCTCCAGGCCCCCTAGCCATTCCATGTCTGATGGAGAGTGGGCAGCAGGAGGATTGAAGAAGCATCTATCTATGTCAGAAGCAGTTTGATGCAGAGGTCTGAGCATTGGACTAGGACTCTAAATCCTTCCTCTGCCATGGAAATTCACTGGGTTATCTAGGACCAGTCACACTCTCTCAGCCTCAGAGGAAGGCAAAGGCAAACCCCTGGTGAACAAATCTTGAAAGGTTCACTTACATTCAACAAGTCAGAAATAATCTGAAGGTGCACAACAGCGATAATGTCCCTCGTTCAGATACAAAATGAGTTCATCATCCACTGAGATTTCTAGAGGACCTCAGTAAATTATGTACTGATTTCACCTTTGGCAATCTTCCACTCTCTTCATCAGTCATAGGATGGTTCTGGGGGAGGACCTGTCTGTGGGATTGGTAAAAGCAGGCAGTAGCACAGTAGTGACACATGCAGAACTCCTGTGCTACACTGAACCATACAGGATGCCAGCTTCAAGTTGTTACGCAGTATAAATACCACACGCAATTATATTTAAAAAGTCATTTGGGAGGAATATCATGCAATGGCCAAAAAAGTGCAGGTAATTTGCCCAATGTGCTTTAGCAGGAACAGTGGGAGATGCATTAAATGCATGAGCTGACTGGTTAAAAGCTCACATGTGATACATGTGCAGGTGCCATGATAGATTTTGATCTATAGCTGGACATCTCAGTGATAAACCCTCCAATGTTTCACAGAAGAAATGTAGGACATTCAAACATCAGAGTGTGGTCATGATTATAAAAGTTATTAATGGGGAAGAACAGAGAAACTAGAAGCATACATGGCAGTTTGCTTTTGCATGAAGCTATCGGTTCCCTCCACTTGTCTCCTTGCTGCTGAGCTGAATGCAAACTGTTTCAGCACACCGAACTCACTTTGCAGCAGCTGAAGTATGCTGAGGACAAAGGGGGAAGGAAGTGGGAGGCAGAGAGAGGAACTGGGACATTTGAAAAACAACTTGAAAAGCAGGACAATAGAGGTTTCAGACTGCCTCTGCCAAACTGAGGTCATTGGAGAGTATGGGATGATCTGAAGTTGATTAGGAAGGATTACTGGCCCACAATTCTTTATAACAGCTATTACAAACTGTCTCCCTTTTGCCCTAAATTATATGCTAAACTCAACTGCCCTTGGGGAAACAAGACGTAGATTTTCGTGTTTACTATATTTCGTTCTGATACGTGGAATGCACCTTTAGGCTCAGAATTCTTAATTCTAAGTGTTGATCCTTTGCACCTGGTCTCTGTTGGTAGATCCATTGAAACTGAAAAGTAGATAATCCTGCTGAAATCTGCCTACTCTTGCTGCACAGTATTGAAGTTCAAAATAAATAATACCTTTCAGCCACTGCTTTTTTTTTTTAACTTTCCAATTGACTACTGTAAATTGTCTCTCCTGTTAAAGATATTTTTCAATTGATGCTTGAGTAATGTGATAGTTGCATTGTTTCTGTAAGCCACTTGGAGCACTATGTAGAAAGGAGAGATATGGATTTAAAAATAACTACATATGAATGAGTAATTGATGTTACGATTTTCATACAGCTCACTGCTACAGAACAATGCACCTCCTTTCCAATAGGATAATTAGATTTGCAGAAATACTAGACAAATGCAAGGAAAGCATGGAACCTCGTTAGTTACTAAGTCTGGTCAGACCAAAGCATCTATCCAACTACTGATGAATGTATGACCTTAGACCGTTAAGAATTCAAAGGTGATCACGCAGGCCAGGAAATATTAATATCTGCCTTGTTGCATTCTAAATCTTCTAGACTAGTTAGTTGCTGTGGGAGCAAGGGGGAAAAAAGCTTTGCTAGATAGATGTTTAATCAGCTATAGAAAAGCTGCTTTATCCAGAGATTCTACATACACAGGATTTGGAAGAAACTAGTTACAAATAACCATAACTGTAACTTTTAAAAAGTCACTTCTATAAGTGTAGAGATGTTGCTCCCTAAATAGTAAAGGAAAAATATCACACAGTTCAAGTGCAGATTCATGCTGTTGTTTGTATTACTGAATGAAAAACATTCAGATGTAAGTTTTGGAAAGGAATTTAAAATTTTAGAGAACCAGGTAAGCAGAGAGTTATATTTTAAAATTTTAACTATAATGCTAGTTAATTTATTTAGGGGTGCTCTTGGAACTGTAAGTGCAATTAGAGCAAGGGTCTACATTAACTTTTTAAAGGTAATTATCCAGCTCTGTACAGATCTCATTTTCTCCCTATCTTTACTATTTTATACTTCCCTTCATTTTTCTTGTTGTTTGAGGCCATTTGTTTGATCAAGATTTGGTTTTTTTTCTCCCCTTAAATATGTGGTTGTGGCTGCCAGAGTCTAGTATTTGGAGGAAATGACTGTAAAGGGTCAGAACTTGGAAAAGTTACATTTTGGGGTTACAATTTTCTGAACCTCCCCAGGTTATTCTGAGAATTGTAGTCCAAAAAGGTAACTTCCCCACGCTCTAAAAAATGTGAGGATGGTGGAAAAGGATGGGTTTTATGAAGCCAGAAATTCTTGAAATTCCTGCTTGATGGTGCACTGTAAGCATACATTGATCCTCAGAGATGTCCACTCAAAAATAACAAATTATGATGGTAAATTTCCCCTCCAATGTTGTTTAACTGAGGATCCTCTGCCCTAGGCATAAGCCAGAGTATTGCATTTCTGGGGATTTTGGCATTTCTGGAAGCAACATCTTGAAGGAATGTGGCCTCTGGCATCTGGACAGGAGCTGACATTCCAGTCCCATGTCCAAGAATGTGGACAGAGTGTTCACTCAAAAATCCTGGCACATGAGTTCGTTTACCTTCTCTGTGCTGTGCTGGGAGATGAGGGCAGGGGGAGAGGAATGAATGTTGTTGGTTTGGAAAGTGAGCATGAATTACAGAGACCCCTTTTGGGCAGAGATAAGTAGGGGTATGGTCTAGCTGTGAACAGCCACTAGTTATCTGCCAGATAATCCAAATGCTTTCCTATGAAGAACTTTAAAGCATTTTCCAAGTATTGGTCCTACACTAGTTGAGAATGTGCCTCTCAACTATCTCTTTTCCTCTTGTTTCAGATTGTTTAAATTCTCTCTTGTGACAACCTCCATGGATTGTACTGCTGAGAAGAAACTCAAAGGACACTGTAACTTCTTTTGATGCGGTTTAAATTTTTATTTATCCCTTACTGTGTGTACTTCCATTAAGATCTCTAGAGACACACTGGCAGAGTATCAACCTTAGTGTGAGTTCTGATGCCTCCTTTTCAGGATTTCATTCAAGAATGTAGACCAAGCCTTTTCAGGTAACTTTCTTGGAAAAGATATGCAAGGTATTTCTTTAAAAGCAGGCAAAGTCAACTCTCAGTCATGTACTAAACCCCTTTTTTCCTTGGTCATTTTTAGATCCTGCCTGCATGACCTATCTCTAACCCTTATTTATCTTGTAAGCAGTTGTTTATCATTATTACCCAGCCAAGTACAAGTAATTCCTCCACCCTTCAAATGTATCCCTTGTAAATCAGGGACACATTCTCTATTTATTTTTAAATATTTGTACCCATAACTTGGGCTGGGTCACAACTGCAGGATATTCCTGTTGAATTTTGTGCAACTATGTTTCACATTCCTTGATGCATATTTGCATTCATAGGGACTGTTCCTTCCTGTGTTCTCGTACATACTACACATTTTTGGGTTGTGAAATCAGTACATAAGAATTATTCAGTCAAAGCAAGAGTCTATAGTTCTGTTTAGATTTCCATGAATAGCGAGTTAGATGCACATGGAAAACAAACAACCAGGTCATGGGAGGTGGGGGGTTAGCCATCCCCTGTTGTTTGTCCCTGGCAGCTGGTATTCAGAAGCAGAGTACTGCCTCTGGACACAGAGGTTCAAATCAGATCTTAGAACAATTACTTGCTGGGATTATGGTTCCTAGAATCTCTCAAGATTCTGGGAGCTGTATCCCCAAAAAGCAACTTTTTCAACCTCCACTTCTATCCAGGGCTTAACCAGAAAGCGAAAAAAGTCTCCGGAAGCACTGGGATCTTCTTTTTCTTTTGATTTTTTCTGCTTATTCCCAGTTTTGCATCCAAACTCTTTTCTGATATTTCCTGGGTTTCCCTCACTCCCCCAACCTTGTCTTCTTCTTCATTCATTCCCACTGATCCCATGTTGCATCTAAACTCGGACCTGTATTTCACCAATTTCCATTGAGCCCTTTTTATTATTCAAGACTTATAGTCAAAGGCCATGTCCACACTACACTGTTATAGTGTTATTATTCCACTTTCAACATCCTATGGAATCCTGGGGTTTGCAGTTTAGGGGGGATATTTAGATTTTTCATCCAGAGAACTCTTTGGCTTCAGTGAACTACAAACCCCAGAATTCCACAGGATGTTGAAAGAGGAATAACAGCAGTATAACAGTGTAGTGCTGCAATGGCCAAAATGTTACCATGCTTTAGCAATATTATACTGTTTAAGCCTTAGCATCATTTTCTTTTAAGGCTAGCGTTTCTCTTTGCCTTGCTTGATCTCTGTGGAATCTGGGTCCTGGAAACAATCACTGTGTACTTGGTGGCAGTTATTTTAGCTAGTTCCAGTGTAATACAATACAGCCAGCCAGGGAGAGGAACAATTCATTTGTGCTAATTTATACAGATCTGGGGAGAGGGCATCAAAAGTCCTTGGTAATGCTATGGTTCCCTGGAAATACTTTGGGATGGAAAAAAACATCATGTAGACCTCTAAAATAAAATTAATTTGTGCAGGAATAAAACCTGGGACTTTCAGAGACCTTTTCTTGAGTGGAGAGGTTTGCTTTGATTCAGTCTGTGTGAATTAGTTCAAGGATAGAAACCAGTGGTGAGGAATCTATTGCATTTCTGGGGATTTTGGCATTTCTGGAAGCAGAATGAGGAATCCGGTGAGGAATCTATGGCTGTGTGTACTAGGAGTGGCCTGTGATGGTGCATTCCCCTCCTCAAAGGCCAACCTCTGGGCAGGCTCAATATGAGATGTAGTTATCAGAAGCATCTGTGGCAGTAGAGTTCATGGCACTTCTGGAAACGGACAGGAGAACCCGTGGTCCTGATTGTTTGCAAGGATATAAATGTACAAGATGCTGCTGCGAGCTGTTTTTAATTTAACAAGTAATGTAATGTTATTAATGCTTCACATATTGTGAAAAGGAATTAATTACAAGTGCACATTTGTAAGTATTTCCTTCAAAGCTCCAGTTCTGGCACAAATAAGGTAATTTCTCCCTTTAGGCAAGAAGCCTTCTGATCCTTTATTGCTTTATGATGGATGGGAATCATGCAGCCTTCCAGGTGCTGTTGAACTGAAACTCCCAGCATTCCTTACCACTGGCTGTGCTGCCTAGGGCTGCGGGGATTTGCAGTCCAACAACATTTCTATTGCAAGCACATGAATCCCATGCCAATCTCATTTTATCCAATCTGTAGAGCATGGTGTAGAGTGTTGGACTAGGACACTGAAAGACCAGGAGTCAAATCTCCACACAGCCATGAAATCCCACTGGGTTACCTTAGGCAAGTCATACTCTATCAACCTTATAGGAAGACAATGACAAGCTGAAGTTAGAATCAGCTTGAAAAAACACACACACACACACACACATACACAGCATGAGAAGGCTACTATTTTGATCTACCCATCCCAGAATTCCCTATCCAGCAAGACCCCTAGACATAAGATAACCATCTCTCTCCCCCATTCTTTCTTTTTGATTGTATCACCAGATAAAATCCATCAGCTCTAGATTACAGTGTCTGTAACAGATTGCTTAAAACCAATATTTCCTTAAGATAAATCACTTCCCCCACTTTTTAATTCCACCTCTTCATAATTTCTGCCATGATTCACTCTTTCTCCAGCAAATGGTGTGGTGCAAAGAATGCCAAATAAATGTGAGACAGAAACTAATTTAATTCCAAAGAGAAGCAGGGGAAATCCACACTTAGTGTAGCCGAGTTCTGGCTGGACAGCAAATCACTTCTGCATTTCCCAGGCTCAGTTCCAGCTGCAGAGGACACACCCCATACTTTTCACAAGTTCCTCATTCCTCTCACCTGATCTGCTTTGTAAGGCAAAGGTTGACACTTGGCTGAGCACTACAGCTGTTTTTAATGTATGTGCCTCTGCTTTTAAATAGCAATGAGCACTGGGATAAGGGTCAAGGATTTTTCACTGGTTTGATGCAGAGTTTAAATAACCGCTTTTAAGAATGATTATAACAACAGGCTGAAGGCTTCCATAACTGAGCAGTGAGAGGACAATGCTCTGGGAAGCAAATACATGGCCATTCCACTGCTCAGTTATGTGTGCCTTCAGCATGTCAGTAGCCTGAATCCCATTGTTTCTTTATGTTATACTATTCAGGATTGCTTTAACTGGTTTTAAATTGTCACTTTTTAAATTGAAAAACTATTTAATATATTTTTAAACTTTTAAACTTTTGTAATTATTGTTTTAAGTTGATTTTATTATAAGCAGCCCTGAAATCAATGGATAAAGGGTGAAATATAAATATTATAAATAAATAAATAAATAAATAAATAAATGCATGCTTAGTTCTAACTTAGGCAGACTCGTTGAATCAGTGGCTGAATGGTGAGTCAAAAGATAAATTCCAGTGATTCATTCAGTTTATGCTAGTTGGGACCAACAATAGAATTTAGGCCAAAGTATGGTCCATGAGCATCATGCAGCCCCCAAACCCATTCTTCTGCTAGATGAAGCGCCCCAATAGTTGCCCAAAGGCTCCCAAACCCCCCTGGTTTGGGAGGTTTCTGGCATGATTTGGGAGCAAATTTGCCTTAAAACTATGCAGAAAGACCCCTAAACACATGAAAACATGTGAAAATACTCCCATGAGAACCTCAAAATTCCATCTGGCACCTATAACCTGTTTTCCTCTGTAGTCTCTCCCAAAATGGAGAAAGAAAGTGACAGGATGCCATTTCCTGTTACCATTTTGAGAAAATGGAAGCATTTGGACATCCTGTGGGGAGTGATGGTGGTTCACAAGAAGGTCTGGAGGAAATTCCCTACCAGCCCCGTACACAGTTGCCCATCTCTTATTTAAGCCAGTATATCCATACTTCTGATAAATCACTGTCCAAGCTTTATACTGTTATATTTTAGTTCCCATATTTATCTCTTGTGCCTTCCGAGTAACTAGAAGTGTACTTTCACACATATGCATGTTTAGCTCCATTCTGGGAAAATTTCACTGTGGGGCTCCTTCACACCAAGACATCGTTAAAAGCATGAGAGCGGGAAGGAGGAATCACTAGGTCAGTTAGCAACTTACACAAGGCCACTGATAAAGGAAACCCACAAAAGGTTGTATTTCACTCAACCTGGATATTCAAAGGTGGTCAGAGGAACAGTAAATCCACTCCAGACTTTATCATGAACTTCAAAGGAACTATGAAAAATGCTGTTTGGGGGATAGGGCTGAGCACCTTGGATAGTTCCTTTAAAGTATGGACTAAACTCAGAGCAGATTTACTGTCCCATTAGCAGCAGATGTGTGAGCCACCAGCAGTTGCCGATTTGTACAGATCTACACTGCAGACTGAGGCCAGTTAAGCAGGCATTTTCCACACCTCCAGGAAATCTTGAGGCCTACTTCACAGATAATTTTTTCCATGCTCATCATACTACAGTACCCCAGGATCTTATGCCAGAAGCCATACTATAAAAAACTGGTCAGGTTTTTACAATGGAGATAAGCCTTCAGGTGGCTACTCTCTGCCGTTGATAAGCCATCCTCTGCTGTTTTGTTTTGCCAGGATTGCTAGCTGGGTTAGACAAGATGAAGGTTGCTTCTTGAAGTTAGTGCAAGACAACTAAGAGGGAGCTCAAAGGTGGTTTCACATTTCCAGTGAGTGCCCTTAAGATAGTAAACCAAAGTATAATGGAGCTGCTAATGCTCTTCTTTTACGCCATTGCCACATGAGAGAGGAGGAGCGGTTCACTGTGTGTCAAGAGCAGTGTTTTTATACTCTGATTCAGAAACTGAATTCAGAAATTCAGAACCTGTGCCTTCTACACCCTCCCCCCATTTATATAGTACTACTGTGGAGAACATTGGTTGCTGAATCCACAACAGCAAGTCCCTGACCGCTCCCATTCCCTTCTCTCACCCCGCCCTGCCATCCCTGGTTGGTTTGTTTTTTTTTAAAAAACACACACATTTTTAACACATTTCTGTGTTGCTGTGTTTGTGTGTAGAAATGTATGTTCGTTGATACGTGGAAAAAAAACACATTTTAACAGTCCATTACCAGATCCATTCTCTTCCGGCTATCCATGAAACACAGGAAGACAATAATGACAGCAGCCTGTCCTTTAATGGCCGGAGAGAGATAGGGACAGAAAGGATGGAAGGGACAGCCTGGGAATGCCCATAGCTAGCCACTTCTGTGATGTGAATCGATGCTACGCTTCTGCATGTAGGCAAAAACTGAAGCAGAGCCGTTTTGGGAGATTTACATCGGAGTTTTCCAGTTTTCACATACAGCAGTTTTGCATCTCAATGAACGGCAGTGAACCATTCTGGGGAAGTTTTCGCACGGCGTTTTGGAAGCAAGAGGGCCCCTTGAGTGTCGCGTAAATGTGAGGAGCGATTTGCATGACGCACTCACATTTACTCAAGAGCCTGACGTGAAGAGGGCACATATTTTTTCATTTTCAGCTTCAAGCCGAAAATGCTCTGCGCTCACGCATCGCTCAGGGGCCTGGGGCGTACTCACGTGCTGTGCGAAGCCTCCTGAGCTGCGCTGGTTGCGCTTCCTGCCCCAGCGCAGCCTACAACTCCCAGGCTGCACTGCAGAAGGAAGGGGCGGGACGGGACGCTTGCACGAGCAGGAAGGAGCTGCGGAGCTGAAGCAGGAGGCCTGTGAGAGCATTCCTTCCAAGCCTTCTCACACGAAAACCCCAACCCAGCAGCGTTAAAAGGTAAGGTGTGGAAAGGGCCTAGGAGCTGAAAACATGCAGAACCACGAGGAAAACTACGATGCTAAAATGGTACAACATGCAGATTGGAGGGTAAGAATTTGACACTGCTACGATGTATCAACCTCATGCGGAAATGGCCTTAGAAAAGCCAGTTACCTGTAGCTTGGCCAGATTATAGGCTTTCCATGTGTTTAAGAGCCATGCATGAGTACAGGGCACCTTGAATGTGGCACATATATATCATAACAGGGATGTGCCTACTTTCCTCTGTGTAAGAGAACAGGTCTCTGCTCCTTGCTTACAGTCTGAAAATCTCCATGATCTGTAATGGGGTTTTCAGATCTCTTCATAATCAGGTAAGAGGTTTTAAAAAAGAACAGTCACAGAGAGATAAAATGGAGAGAAGTCTTGATCTTAAGGTTATGTAGTTTGCATGTTGTAAGATCAAGTTTCCAACCTTTCATCGTGCCTCCCTACATGATGCAACGTTTTGCCTGATGAAGAAATCTGGTAGTCTTGAAAGTGTGCACACGTGCTTGTGCCTTTTTGTCTTTCTAATAAAGATATCTGGCATTATCCTAATGTGCAGCTGAATACTATTTGTGCAGTAGGAAAATTAAAAGTGCAGTAGGAAATAGTATTTTATGCAGCTGACAATATGGGTTTAATCTGGAAAAAAAGTTATTTCTTAAAACAAATAGATGAGAAAAAAATAAAGCAATAGAACACTAAATAACTAATGCTATCTTTCAGTCTTCATAAGCTTATATTATTAGCTTCTATATGGGACTAATTACTTGACTAGTCAAAAACTCATACTGAATAGTGCATACTGCAGTTATATGCTGGCATACAGAAGTTATATGGAAAAAATAGAAAATAGAAAACGACATTATTGTTTCATGTATCATATGATATCCTGATCATATCAACATCACCTGTATTTCAGGATGGTTGCACAGTCTCGGTTTTTCTAAGTTTTTGATGCATATTTAAAACATGCTTCCGCTAGTCTTCCTTGTTTGAGTCCAACCTAAAATCTTTTTCTTGGACCACATAAAGATTGTGTATTAATTTGTATATTATGTATTCTATACCATATATATGTTATGTTCTATTGATGTACAGGCTTTGAAATGTTTGGGCGCAGCATATAAATATTTGTAACCAAATTTTAAGAAATACAAATAACATGGATTTTGGAATTTTTCTTATGACCCAAAAAACCTCCTCTGCTTTTCAAACAAGACAATGTATATGGATGCAATCTTCATGTAGAAAAAAAGGCAGCCTTATGAGGAATGGGCCTGTGAGGCTTAGGCAGGCTTAGTTTTGAAATGGCAAAAGCAAGGGAGTGCCAGGGGCCACATGTGGCCCTTGAAGGCCAATTTGGTTGTCTCCCACCCCTCCAGATTGCCTGGACCATTCTTTTGCTGGCAGAAAAAACGCAGGGAGGGTTAGTTGCCTGTCTGAAAGCCTCCAGAAAGGACAACTCGTCTTTTAAATAGGCTGCAAGACCCCTATGTAGTTTTTAACAAATTGTTTTTCAAAACTGAATGTGGGTTTTTGTGTGTGTGTGTGTGCTTGCATTTTTGGTAGTCCATGAAACCCTTTGAGGGTCCTGGTGAAAAAAAGCAGGACTGCAGCTGCACATCCTTGTGCTAAAGCAACAAAACATCACTGGAGTAGGATCTGGAACCCAAGATATTGCTAGATTTCATTTGGTCATTTCAAGGCTGTTCTCACACGAAAAGATGGGGAATACATAGATATTTAGGATTAGACTTGAAGGAAATGGCAGAGACTGTTCATGGGCATGTTGCATTAAGATAGACTATAGAGAAGTCTTGTGTCTAAACAGACAAAGAATTTAGGGGTTGATGAGCATCAGGTGGCTTGGGAAAGCTACTTTTTGGATTGTAACTGCCAGAATCCCCTCAAGTATTCTGGAAGTTATAGTACTAGAAAGGAATGTTTCTTAGTCCTGTTGGTTTGGGAGATTAAATCTTTTTTTGGAGTGGTGAATGGGCTTCAGTGGGCCCCTTAGCAGAATTTCCTCTCTATCTTGAATTAGAGTTATACACATATTTTAAAATGCTGTTACTGTTTTTCTGGAAGAGAACTATCCCTTCAAGGGTGGGAGCATGGAGCCAAAATGAAAAGCCCGCCTGCTATTTTTCCGGCTTATTTCATTTTCTCAGAATTTCCTCTCTTGCTCCCCCTCCATCCTCCCCCCAACTAGATTCAACATTTTTTGACAGCTGGAAAAAATAATATGTTTCTGTTGCTATAGCAATGCACTTCTAAACTTTGGATGGGCTCAAAGGAATGCCAAGAGCTTTAGGCCATCCAGCAATCATTTGAGGAGAAGCTGTTACAGTTTCCATAGAAGACCATCCAGCTTGGTCAATGGTTTGGGTGTCCACGCTGAGCCTCAGTGCAGGTGGGCGGTGTACCCTGGACATTGGTGCAGCTTCAAAACCACACTGCGTGATCCCAAGGCTGAGTTTCAAAGAGAACATTATGACTTCATGCTGTATTTTATGCAAAAGCAAGAGGGGAAAGACTGCATGTTAAGGCAATTAAAATGTGGGTGGATATATTCTTCAGTAAGTGTCACTTTCCACCCTCGGCATCTTAAGTTTATATTTATGTCCCTGACACCTAACACTGCTCCAGGATTTTATTACACTTTTCCACCACCCATCTTTTTGAGTATACCCAGAAGGATTGTAATAGAAGCCATGCTGACATGACATGAAAGCTATTGGAAGAAATGGCACAGCAGTTCTGTAGTTTTTAATTCTAAATACAGCTCCTGGTTTTAACATCCTTAACAGCCATATTCCAGGACATCTTAGGTTCCTTCCCTGAGAACCCACCTAGATGAAGGCTCAGGTTTTCATCTCTGTGTCCCTCTTAATCTGAAATAAAATGGGTTATCAGGAACAGTTGTTTTGGAATTCCACCCAAGATTATGGACTCCTTTTCCCAGAAAGCCTGCTTAGGTCTCTATCACACTACATTGTTATAGTTATATTATTCCACTTTAACTGCCCTGGCTGCATCCTTTGGAATTCTGGGTTTTGTACTTTGGTGGAACTCTGACTGAGAATTCTAAATGCCTCTCCCTAAACTGCAAATCCCATGATTCCATGTGATATTGTCATGGCAGTTAAAGTGGAATAATAGTGGCATAACAGTGTAGTTTGATTATGCCCTTAGTCTCTTCATTTAATGGTTTTCACTATACTGTCAAGAGAAAATGGTTTGAGTGAATGATGTGTTTATCATATGATTTGTGGATGCTAGCCAGTAACTGTTATCTCCCTATATGAGCTTGCCCAAGTTTTAAAAGCTCCAAGAAAGGCTTTCTCTCAGGTCATTTCTGTATGATGGGGCAAGCCACTTTTGGGACAGAATGGCAGTGGTTGGCAGGTTGTGCCTCCATATGATATTGTCACCCACTCAGTGCCACCCTATCCCCAAGCATCATGCTGGCGCATTTTTTGCAAAATAGAAAAAATCCATTTGCACTTACCATCACGTGTCACTCCTGTCTTTCCAGGCTGTGCAGAAAACATGGGAGCGCAATGGCAATGCTTCCTTCAATAGCGCAGCATGGAAAGGTGCCTGGTTGCGCTACAGAAGGAAGAGGAAGTGCCATAATAATAAAATTTATTTATATCCTGCCTCTCCCCATGGATCGAGGCGGTACTACAACAATACATTAAATACATTAAAAGCATTAAAACATAACCAATCCTCCCCACCCACCAACCCATCTAAAACCAACCCCGTAAAACACATTAAAGAACAGAAAGACAGTTGCTGGGAGGCAGTGAAGTACTAGTCTGGGAAGGCCTGTTGGAAGAGAACAGTCTTGACTACTTTTCTAAAGCAGTCAAGACTGGTAATATGCCGGGTCTCCTCCGGCAGGCCATTCCATCATTCTCCCTTCTGCACGGAGATGGTGAGATGTGGAGGGAAGCGTTGTTGACGTGCACCCTTACGGACCTGAGATTGCAGCACAATGAGGTGGAATAATATTGTCATGCGGAAATAGCCGCAGTCTTACCATTGTTACAGGAGAGGGGCTGACAGCTGACAGCTCCAAGGCTACAGAATTCCCTCTCACAGGAAGACTTGGTGCCTGTTCAGCTCTCTTTCTGTTGACAGGCAAAAAACTTTTAATTTGGAATGGACTTTGACTGTTAGCAAGCTGTTGCAAAAGGGTCTTTTGACAGGGAGTGTTGTATTTTGAATGTTATTAGTGTGTTTTAAATGTTTTTAAACTGTTTTAATTTTTAATAAGATTATTTATTCAGTTTTTTTTAAAAAACTTCCGCATTATAAAGGGTTTTTGCTGTATTTTGCTTTTAACTTGTGCTGTAAACCAACTTGGGTCCCATATTGGAAGAAAAACTAAATATGAATTAAATAAATAAATGCTAATTCTGTGCTTTCTGTGCTGGATGCCATTTTTGAAGATAATGTTCTTTCATATCATATTTGTTCTGATATGATATTTTAGTATTTTGTTTTGTTTTGAAACTATGATATCCAGCTATCCTGAATGTTCTGATAACAGGAAGGCAATTTGTGTGTGTTTAAATTAATCTTTTCAAAATTCAGTTACGTTTTTATATGATTACTTGTTTAAATGTGTTTTAACTTTTTCATTATCAGGTTTCTAGCATTATCTTGTTTTAGCATTTTTGAAAGCTGCCTTGAGTCCCATGCTGAGAGAAAGGTGGTATATTAATATAATGTAATGTAATGTAATGTAATGTAATGTAATGTAATATAATATAATATAACACAAATTTTTGCCAGTTCTATAAATTAAGACCTATGTTTGGATGCCATTACCATCTCAGTCAGAGATGAGGAACCTTTGCGTGGCCAGATGTTTTGGACTTCAAAGCAAGATATTTTCTCAGAAAAAAAAAAGAAGTGATGTGGGGGATGGCAAAATGGAAAAGTGAAGATGTTAAAGAGATTAATGCAATCAAGAATACAAAGTAAGAAGAGCTCTGCTGGATCAGACCAAAGGCATATTTAGTCTAGCATTGCCCATGTGATTGAGGGAACCATCTTACCACTGTTCAAATTTCAATGACTTGTTGTTATGTTGTTATAGTCATTCTTAAAAGTAGCTTTTAAGTTCTGCAACAGCCTTTTTGATATCTTGCAGTGACCAGAGCTATATGCAATATTCTCTGAACAGCTACATGGTAGATTGGTACAAATATTTTAGGATATTGACAGATGTGTTTGCAGTTTGTGACACAAAATAGAATCAGCCTTGTTCTCAGGAATTGTAAAAAAGGATCCGCGTTTTTATCAGGCTGTTCACCGCAACTCTCTTTCCTGGTAAGTCATTGCCAACTCAGATGCCCAATTAATGCGTGTGTGTGGTCATGTATGTGTGTGTTTGAGTTTGAGGTTTGTTGTTGTTGCTAGTACTTGCTCTCAATATGCTTACCTTCACAGTTGCTTGCATTGAATTACATTTGCCATTTTGAAGCCTATTCCTAGTTTGGAAAGATCCTGCTAGAGATCTTTGACATAGATTCTTTTCACTATCTAAACAATTTGATGTCATCAGCACATTTGGCCACCTCATTGCTCACTCCTAATTCCACATCATTTATTCACAAGAAATAAACCCATGAGTCTCCAGTAAAGATCCTCAGAGGACTCACGGTTCATATTACCCCAGTATGTCCCTTTATTTCTGTGCTTTGCTTCCTTTTTAAAAAACAGTTACCAATCCATAAGGGAACACAGTATCCTATCAAAATGCCACTGGTGTATTCATTTCCCATTCAGCCTCTTTCCACCCTGCTCCCATTTGTACAATCTACAATTTCTTCCTTATAACCTAGAATGAATCTACCCGAATTGGTTGCTCTCTAGCTGCTGTCAGCTTCCTCTGAGGGTTGTGCTTAAAAGCTGTGCTGCTGTTTTTTTGACATTGAGCACCAGCAGTCGAGCTCTATTCCCACTCAAAAGAATCAGATCCCTTTTGTTCAGGCTTCCCTTGCCCTCACACATGCCCATTGCTTAGCAAATCTGAACCTCTCCTCTCTGTACCACAACTTTGTTTATATATTGATCAGAATCCTTGAAGTAACATACAACTAATGAAACCTCTGATTATGTCAGTAGAGGTACATTTGGTGGAACTGCTCAAGGATTAATCACAGTGTTATTAAGACCAATGAATAGGAAATAACGTGAGTACATGTTGTGCCTAAACTCTTAGAGTGCCATGCAGACTAGCAACTACTGAGGATAGGCATATTAAAGTTACTACTTTTAACAAATATATCCCCTCAGTTGGTCAGTAGCCAGGAGAAGAAAGCTGTACTTACCCTCCCCAGCTGCTACTGAACAGTCAGAGAGGAAGTGGGGGCAAAGCAGCAGCCTTTCTCCTCTCTGATGATGTTATATGTTTGCTGCTAGAGACTTAGGCCTTTTCCGCACAAGGGCAATACATCACACTGGCATCGTATTCTTGCTGTTAGGTCTGCACATTAAACTGGTTAGTATCAATGTTTCCCCTGCGGATTTGCACAGCTTGAGCTGTTAGCATGATTACTATCGATGTAAAACCGATGTATTGTAAAACTGGAAAAACTCCGATGTGAAGCACAAAAGCTGGTTCGGCTGCGTTTCTGACAACATGCGGAAGGTGTACATGCAGAGGTGGTTCTCTGTGGGCATTCCCACCTTTCCCTGGCATCATTTCTGTCTGCTCAAACTCAGGCTGGGCACCATTGCGTTGCACAGACTGCTGGAATACAATGAAATACTTTGGGATCCGCAGGATGTTTGCTTTTCAGTTTCTGGCTATCTAGACCAAAGTTTTCCAAACTTTTCATGTTGGTCACACACTTTTTAGACTCGCATTATTTCGCGACACAGTAATTTTACTAGCAATTTTACTAGCAGTTTTCCTAGCTGATACTATATGATTTATTTATAACACGTAATATACATTTCCAAGACTCTGGTGGGGGCTCGTCTTCTGTAAGAAGGAACTAAAGTACCTCCGCTGATATGTAGCAATGTTTTTTTGTTTAAAGTTGACCAATCAGAGATGGCAGTGTGGAACAAGGGATGGGGTGGGAGAAGGGTGGGAGTTTCATGAGAACTGATGTAGCGGAAGCAGCAAACGATTTTCACCGCATTAGTTCAACAGAAACCAGAGGGCATGCAAATAGCAATCTGATAAAATTGGAGTAAGTCGGGTTAAAAAACACTGCTCACAACAGTGAAACGCTCCTCCACTCTGGTGTAGAAATGCTCTTACTCTCTGCCAGTGTTCTTACAGGTTCTCATCTTTAAGACTTCTCGGATCTGCCTCTCTGGAGGTGGCTGTGTATGGGGTACAGCTAGCCTTTTGGAATGGTTTCTTGGAGATCATGGCTTATAACCTTCCTCTTAACCACCTAAATCTGGCTGCTGGGACCTCACTTTTGCTAGAATGCCAAACCAAAAACAGTAAGAGCTCTTGTCTGGTTCAGATACTTAGGTTCTATCACCTAAACCTCATAATCTATAGCAGTGAAGAGTCTGACAGGTTGGATATGCACAAGGGACTACAGTTTTCATTTATTAATCTCCAAGAAGGATCATCAACCTGGTCATAAATTAAATCTGAATACCATGTTGTTGTTAATTGCTGTCAAGTTGATTTTAATTATGGCAACCTCATTAATGAGAGAACTCCAAATCAGCCTATTATGAACAGACCTGCTCAGGTCTTCAGACTCAGAGTCATGGGTTTCTTGAGTGAGTCTGTCCATCTGTAATGCAGTCTTCTCTTTTCCTGCTGCCTTCTACCTTACCAAGTGTTATTTTCTTTACTAGTGAGTTGTGTCTTCTCACTGTTACCCTGATCTCTGGAGGTCCTGGAAGGGACACCTAAATCGCCAAACAACAACAACACAACTCTGGGGAAAATTAGCTGGAGCACTCACTAAAGCTAGCGAGAGGCAGGGTAACTTAGCAGGATCTTGCAAACCAGCGTCTATGGCGTCAGGTCAGTCAAGCAGTCAGATGGTTTAAAATAGCAAAAATGATGTTTTATTAAATACAGACAAATATTAAAGACTCCACAGTCACACAGCTAACTAGAGAATCAGAGATTGACTTGGAATAAGGATTTTTAGAGGGAAATGGGTGATACGACACCTGGAGTCCTGGAGAGGTCTGAAGATTGAATTTGTTGGTATGGGGTCTCAGTACGTGGGACTGAGGGGACAGCTCGCCAAACAAAGCGGCAGCAAGGCGGTCTGGAACTCAGGAGCGATCCGAGGAAGGTTTCGGAATCAGGGGTTTTTATAAGGCTGAATTGTGACTGCAGGCCATACCTTACTCGGTGAGAACAATGTGGTTTGGGAGTGGGACAAAGCCTTGGAAAGGTCAGAGTTTAGCATGATTGACTTAGAGCCGAATTAACAATAGTGTAGCCAGTATGCAAATACAGAGCGCTTAGTACAATTTTGTCAGGTTACCTGCGCGGGGCAGGGAGCCTTTGTCAGTATTGCGCATATGCACGGAGGTGTTTGCTGGAGAGGTCCTTGAAGTGACAAACTGGCTCTGTCTGGCCTGCCTGAGTGGAGAATGGAATGTCCAGCAATTATCGACCGCGCCTGTTTATGTGCTTGTCCAGAGACCTCGCAAACACGTGGAGCGGAGGTGGCAGAGGAAAGCCGAAGGGATTGATATCAAAAGCGATATCAAGTGCTATCTCTGAGTAGGCCTGGACTGCAGTAACATCACAATATGGCCAAAATACAATAGTCTCAATTTAGTCATCTTGGCTTTTAGGGAGAGTTCAGGCTTGATTTGCTCAAGGATGTGTTTGACTTTTTAGCAGTCCGTGGTATCTGTAGAAGTCTTCTCCAGAGTACATGTCAAATGAGTTAATTTTCTTCCTATCAGTTTTCTTCACTGTCCAGCTTTCACATCCATACATGGAAGTCAGAAATATGATTGCATGGACAATCCTAACTTTAATATTCAATTATATATGTTGGCACTTCAGGATTTTATCTTGTCCCTTCATAGATGCTCTTCCTGGTCTTCTTGTGATTTCTTAACCACATTCTTCATTCTGATTAATGATTGATCCAGAGTATTAAAAATCTTGAACACCTTGCTATAATCTGTAAAATACAGGTTGATTTTCTTGTGAAAATTTGATACACTCCATATGTTTGCATAAGTTGTGGCTCTTCCTTTCCTGAACCCAGCTAGGATATCTGGCATGTTTTGCTCCATATATGATAGAAGTCTTTGCTGTAGAATTTTACAATCACTTTGCTTGCATGGGAAAATAATGCAGTGGTCCTTTGGTTACTGCAATCCCTGATGTTTGCTTTCTTTGGGAATACAATGTATATGGACCTTTTTCAATCTGTGGGCCATTTAGATTTGTTGACAGATTTTAGTTAGAACTTGAGTAGATTCTGTGTCTATAGGTTGAAAAACACTGTGCAATTATTTGACTCAAAATGTCCCAATCCTGTCCACTTTAGCTCACTCACCCCAAGTATAGCAATGTTTATATGTTCCATTTCTTGTTTCACTATGTCTAGCTTTCCCTAATTCAGGCTTGTCACATTCCATGTTCCTATATACGCAGCTTTGGACTTTCTTTTCGTTTTGTCTCTGAGCATGGCAACAACTGGATGTTCTTTCAGCTTGAGTCCAATTGCATCATTAGCCACAGAGCTACCTGTAGTTGTCCTCTGCTATACCCAAGTATCTCACTGAGTGCCCCAGTGTCTCATTGAGTTACTGCAATCCCTAGTGTCCACTTTGATGGGCATTGGAATATCTATTGACTGTTTCCATATTTGTTAACAGATTTTGGTTAGAACTGGAGTAGATTCTCTTTCTGCAGGTTGAAGCAGCTCTTTTGGTATGCCGTCTGTTCCTGGTGATTTATTTCTCCCAAATGTTCTGAGTACTGTTTCCATTTTACTTTCTAAAACTGTATGTTCATCTTCAAATGGTTCTTTCTTGAACAAATTTGGCACCCTTTCAACTCTTTCATGCAGTTTTTGGGCTATTGTTTCTATTGTCCTCTCATTTCTATTTTATTTCTATTTTTATTTCTGTGTGGTCATGTAATATGCTCCCCTGCTGGTTGTATAGCATCTTGGTTTAAATTTCTTTTTGATTTCTTAAAAGAGGTTTCTTGTTCTTCCTTTTTTTTTAATTGTCATTTTCTATGTATACCATTGGTTTAAAAGCAAACCTGCATGGATTACGGAATCCAGTGCCCTCCCTACATTTAGACACTGTTCTTCTTTATAAATGCGATGAAAAAGAATTTTTCAAGAATGTTATATGCTGGTTAATAATAATGTTATATGCTGGTTAATGATTACATTACCAGCTTTCCATCATAAATCTTAATAAAACATTATAATTCTAGAATGTATTTAAAAAAGATTGGCTTTGAGTTTGTTTTTCAAAATAAAATTTCTGTACCAAGACATAATGAATGACTCAAAATTTATTGGAGATTACAAAATCTGACTAATGGGCTATTTTGCTTCTGGAATGAAAAAAAAAAAGTTATTTCATTGGAATGTAGCTCATCAGAAATAGCCTGGCTCCTTGCTTCAAATATGTCCTAAATATGAGCTTGTCATTCTGTAGAACAAGTTAGGTATTTAATTTGAACTGCCAACTGTGATGATGTCTTCAGACTAGTTTGTCCTGCCCTATGGATGGTAAGTCATTCAGCCTTTAAATTGAAAACAATGTACATTCCTACTGACATGCCAGGACCAGTGTATCCTTTTCCCACTCAAATTAAACTGCCAGTTTTTACTGTTAACGAAGACAGAAAATATACTTCATAAATATACTTCATAGTAAATGTAGCATTTCTGTCTTACAACATAATAGTATATGTATGATTTCTGCCTCACAATGTCAGTATAGAGTTTTGTATCCAATAGTATATGTACAATTTCTGTCTTACAGTGTACCATTATATGTACCATTTCTTTCTTAAAATATAGATAGGCAACTGCCAGGGATTGCCCTTGGACTCTCTTACCACATCTCCTTTAAAACCTTTTAACATTTCTCAAAAAGTCCTCCTTGCCCCTTCGGGACTATGCGAGGGGCAATTCTGTCATGTTTGTGCACCTCCTTGAGCTGTTTAGATCCAAGAGAGGCCTTTTTTAAAATTACACTAGGAAATAAGCTGGAAGTCAGCTTTCTAGGGATTTGAGGAGGGGGTCCTTGTGGGCATTAAGAAAGGACTTGGGGAAGCTGCATGCAGCACTTCATCCACCCCATCTAATATGTATCCAGTCTCCTAAAGCTGCCCTCAACCATCAATGGCCCTATGTGACTTTTCCCCTTTCTCAGTCATCAGCCAATGTTTAATTTAGATGCTGGGGCAGCTTTCCAAGAAACAGACCTTTTACCAGGGCCAGCCCTACCATTAGGCAGCATGAGGCATCATCTCAGGCAGCAGAATGAACAGGAATCATACTGTTAATTATTTACTTTTATTATTATTACATTTTTACCCCCAGGGACAGGGATGCATGAGAAAACATTTGTTGCCCTGCCTCAGTTGGCAAAATGCCTTGGGCCAGGTCTGCCCTTTACACTTAGGTCCTATGGAGTTCAGATTGTGATGTGGAAAAGTTATAAATCATTTGTGACTGTGAAGTGCTACTAAAGTTGGTCTAGCTATTGTTGCTTTTGCCTTTTACAAGGAACAATGTTATCATCCCAACAGTTTGTGACTGTGTCAGTGACCATACTGGCTAAGGGTAGGGTTGGCAATTCATGATCTTCCTGAGGACTTGAGGTTTCCAGGCCAGAACCTGAGACCTAGGGATGGCTCACTTGGAAAATAAGACAGAAATCTTAGGTAAAATGGCTGTTCCCAGTTCATGTGAAATGAGGGGATTATTCCTTCTCACTTACTTAGAGAGATAGGATAAGAAACATGTGACCTAGCCAGAAAGAGGATGCACAGCAGAGAGGAGGATGAGCCCTGGCACCAGAACACCTGGGAGGAAAGGAAGAAACTAGCTAAGTGATATACAGAACCCCTGGAGGGCCTTTGCAACTTTCAGCAAAAGATCAATGAAGCTTTGCATACTGTAGCAAGGCTGTTTCTCTCCTAGACGAGCCAGAGATTTGCACATAGCCCTTTCTGCCTGCCCAGAGCTGAGCCCCCCAAAACTGGAGAATTTGCATCCTCATCTCCTGTCTGGAGATGATTCCTAAAAACTAGAGAGTCAGAGCCAGACCCCGAGATCTGTCAACCCTAACCAAGGGGCTTGGACAGTCTAAGTCTATAAAAGCAAAATTTGCAAAGCCTGGTCTTGCCTCAGATTGTGCTTGCATGCTGGTAGTGAATATGTTCTCCTTTTATAGCACAGAGGAAGAATTCCTTACATGTTGAAATCCACCGCTATACTGTGAAATATCACTCAGCTGAAGCTCTGCCAAACCAAGCAATGGTGTGTCAGTGAAATAGTACAGAGCGCCACATAACTAGAAGTGTGAAGCAGAGAGGCAGAAACTGACACAGAACCATCCAATGAAAATTGGATTTGTAGCAGTAGTAGAAGGATTTAGGAGAAAAGAAGCACAAAGAAAAGATCCTGTTCTCACATCCCAGGTCAGTGCTTTAGCCACTGTGGCTCCTGTTATCTGAAGAAACTGCCAGTCCTAGGGACAATCTGAGGGCCTTGCAAAAAAGGGTTCTGTTGTGTCCTTTGGAGGAGATCATGGATGTGATAAGTGTATTTTGACATCCAATACATGCAAGTGTATTGATGTCTCAAGGTGGGGAGACTACAAACACTAACTTTGCAGCACAGTTGACATGGCAGAAAAACAATCTACAGAGCTTTGGCCTTCCAGATGTTTTCATCTACAACTCCCATCAACCCCAATCAAGCAAGACCAATTCAAGGGAATTGGGGAGCTGTAGTCAAAAACAGCCAAAAGGCCAATTCTTCCTCTATCCCTGTATTAAGCACATTGTGGTGCATTTTCATCCATTATGAGAATGGTACACCAAAATACAAGTGCAAGAATTGGGCACTCTGTAGATGTGCCCTTAGCTTCAAATACAGGCTATTTTGCTGTGGGGCCTCTAAGAACTGGCCAAACACAGACTTTAGCCTTTAGTGAGTAACAAATAAACAAGTGTATCATTTAGCCCAGCAATCCTTTCGTTCATCAACCCAGCTCAGAAGACCTAGGTTGCTACTTTTCTTTCTGCCCTCATTCACCTGCTGCTGAGCTGATCTCAGGCCATTTCTGCACAAGACAGTTATAGTGCTATGATTCCACTTTCAACATCCTATGGAATCTTGGGGTTTGCAGTGTTGGGAGAGGCTGGCCGGCCCCTCCCGAAACTGCAAACCCCAGGATTCCATAGGATGTGGAAAGTGGAATCATAGTGCTATAACTGTCTTGTGCGGAAATTGTCTCAGATACACAAGAAATGTCTAGTCCAGGGCACATTGAACGCATCTTCCCAGAGGTCAGTTGGTCCTACGCATCTTCATAAATCAGATGCAAATGCTTGGACCTAATGAATCTTCTGAACTTCATGTTCCTTAGGGAAATAACTACACATCCCATGCTGGCAATTATTTTTAATAGGGGCCATATTTTGAAATGACTTTGGGCAGCATGGATTCTGATCATTGATCACTTTCCTGCAAGGTAAGATTGGGCAAAAAGGGCATGCTTTCCAACTGCCCCGATTTGGCAGAGGCAGCCCTGATTAATCCTCTGTCATCCCACTTTTCCAGCTGCTTTTAAATATCCCTGTTTCTCTCTCTTTCCACTTTCCTCCTTTGTCCTCAGTTTACTACAATTGCTGCATTCAATTAACTTAGCAGGGAGGAGAGAAGGGAACAGAATCTTGCACTTTCCAGTAGGGTCAGGCAAAAACAAACTGCTGCAGCCTCTCCTAGCCTGTCCGTTCTTTCACATTAATCATTTGCTTGGCCATTCAAGTCTTGATTTTCATCTGCAAAATACTGGAGAGTATGAAAGGAGAGAGACTATAGTTCCATGGAAACACCTCTGGTTAGCAGGCAGAAAGTCCCAAATTCCATCCATTACCTCTCCAGGATTGTATTGTAAGGGAGTGGAAGATTAAATAGCAGTTGATGGGAAGATTTCTGTCACTACTCAGAGCAGAAAAGATTTCCCCAACTAGGAGCTAGATTCAACTGGTTTTTTTCTTTTTAAAGGAACCAGAAATTTGGACAAATACACTATTGCAAGACCAACTGCAAACTAATAACCATACCAGCCTCCTCTCCCTTCCATTCTCTCTTCCACCAGTGTGAGATGGTGGTATAGCCATTAGTCTCTTGGCAACTTAGGCCTCTTTTACGCTACACAATTGTAACATTTGGATACTATTAGCTGCCATGGCTACATCCTACAGAATCCTGGGATATATAGTATGGTGTAGCATTAGAGCTTCCTGAAAGAATTCTGGATACTTTGCAGAACTACAAATCTGAGGATTCCATACAGTAGAGATATGGCAGTTAAAGTGATATCAAAGAGCTATAATTGGGTAGAGACCTAATAAGTTTTATGTGGCATAAGCTTTTGTAGACTACAGCCCACTTCATCAGATACATAAAGTGTTTGATCAAGCATATATAAGACAGCATTTAGCTAATGGACAGTTAGCAGTGCAAGATGCTAAAACAAATTTGACAATCATACTTCAGGTGTATCACATTCCTATGCCAGGAAATATTTCCAGTTATCCTTTCTGTTTGCCTCTTTTCATGCTCATTTTGCCTTGAAAAATCCCTCTTGAGTTTCATGTTTTGTGTTATTTTTGATGACAGTCACCTGCAGGAACAAGTAAGGCTTGTTACTTTGGAGAAGCTTAGCTATTTCTGAGTGTTAATTTTGAACCATCCCCTTAGAATGATCCTACAAGTCTGTGGAAACACCTGAGAACAGGTTCATTTCCCCTCCAGACAAGGTGGGGCCACAAAAGCAGTCACTGGAATCTTGCTCAATGGACGCCCAAGCATTCAAAGCATTCCAACGATTTTCCAGAGGTTAAACAAATAAGGACTGAATCTGTCCCCAGCCTATGGCTGGAACTGCCTTTGTTTCAGTGCAGACAAAATGGCAGAGTATCTAGAGCCTACAGGAATGTTCCCTCCTGAAGGAGCAGCAGATCAAACAGCAGCTGGCAACAACATATGGAGGGGATGGAGAAAGGTTTTCCCAGGCCTTAACACATTTTATCAGAAGACAGAAAGCAATGAGCATCCTTTCTACCCAGGGGATATATAGCATTTGTTTTAAATAAGATGTAGTTATACAGACTATCACTAGTGTGGAGGTAAAGAATCTGTAGCCTTCCAGATGTTTTTGGACTGTACTCTTTATCAGCCCCTGTCAGCATGGCCAATATTTGGAATGATGAGACTTGGACCATTTCCGCACTAGATTGGGGTTTGCAGTTTAGGCCCCTCCCTAAACTGCAAACTCCAGGATTCCATAGGATGTTGAAACTGGAATAATAGCACTATAGTTGTCTAGTGCGGAAATGGCCTTACAGTCCAACAGCTGCTGAAGGACTACACATTCACAAACATAGCATTAGTCAATGAAGAGTTAAACTACAGTGTTCACCTTGTTTATTCAAATCTAAGTCCCATTGACTTCAATTGAGCTCATAGCCTTAGATACTTAAACATATACAATACCCGCAGAATAAGTTCATTCCAACTAGGTTCATTCCATACATTGCCAGAAAAGAGGAAATGCATTGCTCCACAAAGAAGACAAAAAGGGCGCACATTTATATATGCTTATGTACATATATATTTATATATAGAGATGTACATTTAAGAAGTTACTGCAATTATAATAGAAATACAGTTCACCACCACCATAAAGAAAAAGTCTAGACCAGGAATGACTGCACACTCTGGCTATTTCCATACTACGTTGTTATAGTGCTATTATCCCACTTTTAACATCCTGTGGAATTCTGGGGTTTGTAGTTTACTGAGGACAAAGAGCTCTCTGGCTGGGAATTCTAAAAACCCCTCCCTAAACTGCAAACCGTAGGATTCCATAGGATGAATGTAGAATAATAGCACTATAACAGTGTAGTGTGGAAATGGTCTTTGTTATCCAGGTATTAACTGTTCAGAAACAATGCCCAAACCCTGCTCTTCCTTCTTACTGTTCTTTATCTTTAAAACAGACACAAAATGGACAGTTCTTCAAACAGAGCATCTGAAAACAGAGGTCTGTTCTCTGACAGGCCTTCCAATAAAGGACTGTCCTCTGTAAAGACCAGCCTAACTCCAAGCAGTTGTAGACCAAGAACCAGCAACTCGTGGTCCTCCAGGTGTTGCTGGACTGTAGCTTTTAACATGATAGCTGTGTTTAAGTATTTGAAAGGATGTTATCTGGAGGATGGAGCAGGCTTCTTTTCTGTTGCTCTAGAGAAAAGGACATGGAGCAATGGCTTCAAACATCAGGAAAAGAGATTCCATCTAGACATTATAGAGAAGTTCCTGATGGTAAGAGCAGTTTGACAGTGGAATATGCTGCTGTGAAGTGTGGGGGAGTCTCCTTCTTTGTCAGTTTTTAAACAGAGGCTGGAGGACCACCTATCAGGAATGCTTTGATGTCGTATTCCTGCATGGCAGGGGATTGGACTTGATGGCCCTTGCAGTCTCTTCCAACTCCATGATTCTATGATTCTCAGCATCCCTATCATTAGCTGTGCAAGGTAAGGCTAAGGGAAGCTGCACTGCAACAATGTCTAGAGGGCCACGAGGTGTTTAGTCCTGGGGTCCTTTCCTACTGCAGAAATATAGCACTGTGATACCACTTTAACTGCCATGGCAATATACTAAGAAGTCCTGGGGCTTATAGTTTGGTGATGTTCTAGAGCTCCCTGGCTGAAAATTCTAGAGGTTTCAACCTAAAGACCCCAGAACCCCACAGGATGGAACCATGTCAATTTATATGGAATCACAGTGATATAACTGTATAGTGTGAAAGAGACCCTCAGTGACTTACTCCCAAGTGAGTAAAAATAGGGCTGCAGCCTTCAAATCATAGACTTGCTTATTTAATTATTTTTTAAAATGATATCCTGCCTTTCTCCCAGCATGGGATTCAAGGTGCCATCCGACATTTTAAAAGCACAATGGAATTTTTTTAAAAAAATCTTAGTACAAAAAGTTACTACCGGTATACATTAGACTAAACTTTAATTTAAACAACACAAGTTAAAAAGAGCATTAAAAGATGTTTAAAACACAATAAAATAAAAACACTACACCTCCCCCTTTTAAAACTCTGTCTGCCACAACATATTAAAAACCAAATGTTTCCTTAAATAAAAAGGTCTCTTTAGCGGTTGGCAGAAAGCCTTCATGGATAAGGACTCAACTGTTAAATTCTACAGCTGTGTTCTTTTTTACTACTATGAGTATTTTTATTTTTAGCAATGGGCAGTGAGCTAGATTGGATGCTGCTGATATCAATCAATCCATTCCTGTAGCAGGACACTGTGGCCCTGTGGACAGAGAAGCTTCAGTCCTGGAGGTTGGGTCTGTATCTCTCTATGTATGCCTCCTCAAGAACTGGGGTTTATAGGAGGGTCCCCTTCTGTGTCCCCTTGAGATTGCTATTATTTATTGTTCTAAACTGAACTGCCCTGAGATCTTTAAGTATAGGGAAGGATATAGATATTTTAATAAAATAATAAATAGACAGACAGACAATTGCCACTAAAATATTGGGCTTCCAGACACATGGGGTAGATGGGATGACATTACAGGATGATTTGCCCAAGGTCTTCTAAAGTTTGGAGGTGGCCACTGTTGTGTGTGTGTCTGAAGACAAAACTGTGCTTTTGCAAATTAAAAGAATAAGGGTTAAATCTTTTCCCCATCTGGTATGACATGTGATAGACTCCAACTTTCATCATCCTCACCTGCACAGAGGGCATTGGGTAAGGGAAGGGAATGCTGTATTATCAATAGTTTCACAGCTAATGATTCAGGTGGGGTTCTGTTCCTTCATACCACTGACATTCCTCTCTCCCTGCTTTTTAGCATAGTATGTGCCACGCCATATATTCACTTTATTAGCATAGCAAGCTAATAACCTCCCATTAACAAAAACTCTTTGGCTTCTTTGCCTTTTCATGGAAAAGATGTTGCCACATATATTTCAAAGATGTGAGTCATTTCATTAATGAAATATGTATGGAAGGTACTTATAAGAGACTTGTGTAATTATGAAAATCTTTTTACCCACCAACTCCAGTTTCCCACATGTGGGTGGCAAAGGAAAGTTGGTTGCTTCCAGCACATCTCTTGCAATAACTCTGTTAAATCTATCCAGATGCATTTTACACTGGTCTTGACTTGGTATTCTTCATGAGTAATCAACATGTAGCCCACAGCCTGAAGCCAGTCCAAAAGGCTGCATTTGTGGTCTCCAGCCCCCCACATACACAATGCTGTTTAGTTACAGTGGAAAATGGTATTCCTCATTAGTACAAACAGGAAATGCTTGTTTTAAAGAGGTTTTTGAAGTTTGCCATCGAATTACACAGCAAACTGTGAATATCCCTTAAAAAATAATTGTGTGTCTTCTCAAAGCACCACTACCCCACAGTTGCTTGCAGGATTTGAGTGGTAGAGCAGGAGCAGAGACAATGATGGGTTCCAGGGGAGGATGTAATTGCCCCCAACCCCACTGAAGTTAAGTATCCCTGGCACAGTGGCTAAGTGTGTTCGGTTATGCCCAGGTCCAGACCTCCACTTGGCCACAAAGAGCCTAGGGCCAGTTACACTCCTGCTGGGTTGCTGGGAAAATAAAAACAGAGAGGAAGGCAATGTATGCTACCTTGGGTAGTCTGAAGGAAAAGTGGTGTGTAAATCTTAAGAAGTACAGTGGCCCCTCCAGTTTCACAAGGGTTTGGGTTACAGAACCCTCAAAAAAGTGGAAAAATCACAAATAACTCCTCCCACTGTATAATCCCCCTCCCATTCCTTTGGCCTTTGCATGCTGGAGCCAGAGGCAAGTGAATGGGAGGGGGAGCTCCAGAGGGGAGAAGGAAGTGCCTCCCCCCACCCATTTCCTTGCCTTTTGTCCATGTGCTTGCCTTCCTTCTCTGCACCTGGCAAAATGCAAGGGAGTGGCAGGAGGAAAATGGAGAGGAGGGTGCCTCATGGATAATCAAATGCTCCAGGGTTAAACCTGCAAATGTGAAGGGAGGACTGTATGTGGAAAAACATTAAAAATAAATCCACTAAAAATTCTAACCTATCCTTTAGCCCAGCAGTAGGTAAAGTATATCCCTCCAGATTTTGGGGACTGTAGCATTGCTCTTCACCTTTGGCTATCCTGGCCCGGTGTGGCAGGAACTGCAGTGCAACAGTGTCTTGAGAGTTGCATTTGGCCTCCCCTGCTTTGGGGGCTGTTGATTTGAGCTTGCAAGATGTCTTACAACAATAAAAAGTATACAACAGCCTTTCTCAACTAAGGGTATTTTAGCACTATGCACCATTCACACGTTGTACCATTACAGTCCTGGCATTGTCACTTGCACAGTGGTAGCAGGTTAGGAATGCTGTTTTCCACACCCTTCTTTCTTCAGCAAATGAATAGTGGTATTGCCACTGGTGTTCCTTCTGCACTACAGTGTCCTTGGCCACTACCTATCCCCGCCTTCACCCCAACCCATCATCACCCCTGATCGGTTGCTTCCCCCTCCTTTGGTAGCCGTATTAGTGCAGTACTGTTGTAATTGCATGACAAAGTGAGTACACTATTGCATTTTCACACTATAATGCTTAAAAATGTATTTAAAAGAATAAGAAGTTTTAATGCAAAGGAGAAGTTTAAAATAAACACAGAGAGGTGATAGATTTTGAAGTTACCAAGCCATTGGAATCAAGGAGGGAGGGAACAGCTGGGCACACCCACACTGTGCCCACTGCTGGATCTGTGACAACAAAAAACGGTCTTAAGCGCTAGTCCAGTACCACACAGAGCCGACTGATGGGACTGATTAACAGATTTTTTTCTGGAAATAGTATAAGGCACTTTAGCAACACTTGTGGATGGGACAGCAACTGGATAGTGACAATGTCATGTGGTAGCATGACTCCTGGACAGGTAAAAACCCATTGCTATGGTGGGATAGCCACATACTGTATCATCAGACAATAACTACATTGTCATAGTTACACCTGACAAAACTACCCCCACTTTTTCAGCCTGTCATCTCTCCAGCTGAAGTGGTTCTGAGGGGCTGCAGACTGGCACCCTGGAAAATGACATCTTCTGTGCTCCCTCAGGCCTGGGGCATGTTGAGAACAGGCAGCTGGAGAAACCCCAAGGGGGCCTGCTGCAACTATTTATTTCAATGCACCCCACACGGGCGGGGGGGGGGCACTGCAGAATCATTTCCCAGCATTCCAGTCTGCAGCACGTGGAAACCCTTCAGCTGCTAGGCTGAAAAAGGTAGGTTTTAGAGGTCACATTAATTCACTACTGACTGTAAACCTGAATCTCTGCCAGTTAGAATATCATAAGTCCAGCTTGCTATCTTGTAATTACTGAACCAGGATTCCAGGCACTGTGTTTTCCAGATGTATCAGAGTACAGCTTTCCAATTAGATCAAGTTCCCTAGAAGCAGGGTAATCAGATCTAGTAGGGTGAAGACTAGCCTCTTTACTGTTAATTGCTAACAGTACAATTTTTTCCAACCCAGATGAATCAGACTACAATTCACACAAGCCCCCACCCAACAGCTGTGCCGGAGAGGGATGATGGGAGCTGTAGTTCAAATCCATCTTGAAGACACCAAGATGGAAGAAGGCTGGTGTACACCATAAATTATAAATAAAAACACAACAAGCCATTTAGAAAAAAAATCAAAACACTGTCAGTTATAGGAAGTAGACTTAGGCCATTTCCGCATTAGTATTTTAAAATGGTGCAGAGCGACCTCCAACGGAGGTCTTCTGCACCATAGAATTGACTGGGGTGGACTACTTTTTGTAGTTCCATACCTCAATCAATGCAGGAGCGACCAGAACTGGTCGCGTGGCATGTTTTTTAAAAACCTCTTTTTAGAGGTTTTTTAAAAGTACAGAGCATGCAACCCCGTGTCGCTCCGTTGCCCGGCTCCGAAGCAGATTTGCAGGTGCACACAAGTGCGTGCCTGCAGATCTGCCAGGAGCAGGCTTCCGGCTGGCGAGCTTCTCTGGTTGGTGGAGAGCCTCCACCAACCAGAAGCTGCCATTTGGGACGCCGGAGGACTGCGGAGCAGCGAACTTGCGCTGCTCTGCGTGGCGACGGACTTGCCCGGCCGCTGGTAAGCTCTGTTTTCGGGCGTTTTCGGGCGTTTCCCCCCTCACATGCAGAAAGGGCCTTATATTAACTGTACTGATTGGACCACCTATCTCGGTTTGTCCAGCACTCACTGGCAGCAGTTCTCCATTTCAAGCAGAATTCTTTCTTATCCCTATCTGGAGATTCTTAGTATTCTGTGCTAGTCTCTAATCTGAGTTGTAATCAGACCTGGCCTGCTTAGCTTCCAAAATTAGGCAAGATCAGGTTTGTTCAGGATGGTTACAGTGGTTCTGCACTTAATATCCTGTAACGGATACTGTAGTGCATTTTCTAGCCATTTAGCTACAAAGTCAGAGCCAATCCAACAATATTCTTTTCAGACTCACCAGCCCCAGATGATTTTGTTCCACATCTATAAGGGAGGAGCTTTTGTTACCACCCTAAAAACAGGGTGATAGGAGGAGAACAAACTGGTCTGTCCACCTCAGCAAAGACTGACTAATGCCTTGCATCTGTGAGAAATGCATGCCAAGGATGACTTGTACTTGCCCTAGGCAGCGAGAGGCTGACTTATTTTCTATATGTAGCAAATAAGGGTGGTTCTCCCTCTGCCCCATGCTTCCCCAAAGAGTAAGTGCTGCATGGTAGGCACAAATCCAAAAGATATTTCAGTATTGCGTCTCTATATCTAGGGGGAAAAGTGCAGCATCTGACCAAAAAGAAAAGGTGGGGACTTTGTAGCATTAACTGGGGGGTAGTTTTTAAAAAGTAACACATAATTCATAACATGTTACTTTTAAAATTAATGTATTATTTTCAAAAATACATTAAATACATTAAAATACATTATTTTTAAAAAATGTGAAAATGGACCGAAGTCATCAAAAATGTCTCCCCCAAATAACAGTATTTTGGAATTAACAAGTCAATGTCACTCATTAGCCACACACAAACAAGTAAGAACACTACCAGTCACTACCCCAAATCCTGTTGTCTGTCCCAAACAGAGTAGCCCCATTAACTCATTTAAATTACCTGTATGTTGACTCACCATTCAGGAAACTGATTCAGTGAGTTTAATTTTGTTGGGATCAACTAATAGGATACAAGGCATTATGTAATTTTGTAAAAGGAAAAATGTTATGCCTACACCACCCCCAAATACAATGGTTTTCAAGTAACCTAAATGCCTATAATGCATTACTTCCAAATGCTCCCATCTGTTAATGATACAGGTAAAGTAACTTTCAGTGGCCCATTCACTTATTACTCAAGAGAAGCATGACTGATCTCATCCTACTGCCTTCAAAGAGTGGAGTGCAATTGTCAGATGACTTAGGGACACAGTGTAGAAGAGGGCTGTTGCACTTTTCTCACTTGTGCTCTTTTTTTCATCAGGCTCTCCCCCGCCCCACAGGTGTTTGCTTTGTAAAGGACAACACATAATTATGTAGTAATACCCATATAAAATAGCATAACATATAATAGTTCTAGGGCCACACGCAACCCACTCCTTCAGGAGATGGAAGACCAGGCCTACCTTTAGGAAAAATGTGCCCAATTGCCCATTTTAACACTGGGGGTTCATTTGAGGAATCCTCGAATTGGCTTGTGGTCATATCCAGTTTTGAGAAAAAGTACATGAGGCCCACTGAGGTCCAAAGGGATAATGGAAAACGAGACAGGCAAGGCTTCTGGATTCTCAACGATTGCCCACTTCTGATGTAAATGCTCTGAGTAAAATTCCAACTTGAAGAAATTAACAGAGCTTGAAAATATTGCTTTGAAAAATACAATTCTCATAATTCTTCATCCTACATGGCCATTGGCTATGTTGGCTGGGAAATTCTAAGAATTATAGTCTGAAAAAAGAACTTACCGAAGCTTAGAATTAAGCAGATGAGCTATTTTGCACCAGGAAAAACAGATGTTGTAAGAAATCTTACACAATAGAGCATTCTGAGCAGCAAGAAAGGTGACAACTCTGCTCAAAACTCATCACTGCAGAGGTCAAGTCTCTTTTGGGATACGTGCAGCACCTTGGATTGTGGACAATCAACATGTGTGTGAACAATCAAACAGTAGTTTTCCATTGTATTTCAAATGAATGGATTGTCCCCCAAGGTTCTACAGAAGAAGCAGGAGAGGGGGCAATACTGGTGAGTACCCAATGGAATCTACAGAAGAAGAGAGAGATACATCTCCAAGTGTTTAGTGGATGGCTGTTTTTATTTTTTTTTATTTTGGGGAAAAACCCACTGTATTTTGGCCTATGTATATATTTCAGTGGACTTCTTCATGGGCTGCATAAAAACAAATGCAACTATAAATATAAGATTAAAATCCAAAACAACAAGACATAATAATATCTATATAAAATATCATAATACATTTTAAACTGTACATTTATATAATTATGCATCCACAGGGGATTGGTTCTGGATACTGAAATCCGCAGATAGTACTAAGCGTCTTGTCCCACTGCGGGCCTGAGGAGGTGGGCAGACAGCAAGGAGTGGGATCCTGCGCTGCCCGCTGTTTTCCCACCAGCTGCCACTGCAATCAGGCTGGGGCCCGTGGCAGGAGTTGGGAAAACAGTGAGGAGTGCGATCCCATGATCCCTCCTGTTTTCCCACCTCCAGCCGCTGGCCCCGGGCCCAATCACAGTGGTGACCAGTGGGAAAACATCAGGGAGAGTGGAATCGTGCTCCTTGCCACCTCCTGCCACCTGCCCTGGTCTGATCCCAGCCATCCACAGATAACTGAATCCATGGATCACGGATAAAAGGGTCCTACTGTATGTGTAAAACAGCCATCCACTTTTACAGAAGAAGTCTACAGCTGAGCAACTCACAGTAAATTACCATAGGCTGAGTCTGGCATTTCTTCCCTCCACCCTGTTCCCCCTGTTCAGGAATGCTTGCAAATTGTTTTCCAGGGTAGCCCACCATTATTTTTATTACATGTTAAGCTTATCTCATCAGCTGCTGGCATGTGCAAATATTTGCTGCACCAACTAGTTATAACTAACCACTAGATTAAACTGCATGGAATTGTTTCTTTTTTGTTCATTTAGCAAAAACTTTTTTGGATGAGACATCTAGCATGCAAAGGTTTTGCGTTGTTGATGTAATTCAGCTCAAGGGGATTATAGAAAAATGCTGTTCATTGCACACTCAAGTGAGCAAATGGCTCTGCGGGCAAGCATATAAGAAGAAGGAACAAATACCTCTGATGAAAAAGCAGCGTGGCTACCAGTGGTATTTAACCTGCCTTGTTGAGCACATACGTGTTCATGGAGGCAGCTTAATACAGTTTGGTAGTGGTTCATACACATTTTGTCTTGCACATTGCTCATCCAGTTAGACCAGACATGGTATCTCAGAAATGTTTATCAGTGTCTACTGCTTGGCATACCAAAGTTAAATTGGATGGATCAAATCACCAGAAAAAGAGCAGGTTCCCCAGCAAATTTAATCTAGTCACACTGACTCCAGTACACATGGTTGAAAGTTTTTCTCAAGTTGAAGATGAGACTCCAGCATAGTGAGCATTTATTGCTCGGGCTTGAATAGCATAAGAATAAGAATGATTTCACATATGTCATTAATTCTGCAATCCTATGCAATGAGGTAATGCCAAATTTGGAAATGCAGTTGATCATTATGATAATCGGTATGCTCAAGAACACGTAAGACACCTGTGCTGGGAACAACTGACATCTTCATCCCTGGCAAGGAAAACGTCTTGCCATATTGACCCTGTGTACTCTGGTTCCATTACATCCCTGATTCTTTGCACATTTACCAAAGAGTAAGTTGCGCTGGCACAGTGGGACTTACTTCTGGGCTGCCAGTGTATAGGACTGTAAGATGCTTTTTGGTTCTTTCTATTATGGATTTCTCTTCAAGAAATGGGTGTGCATTTGATTGTCCTGGTATGTAACCTGTAAGCAGCACAAGAAGCTACTGTTAGAACAGAACATAGAGAAACAGAATGGTTTCCAATTGGCAAGGGGATCAGGCAATGCTGCATTTTTCACCCTCTCTGTTTAACTTGTATGCTGAACATATCATACATAAAGCAGGATTAGACTTGGAGGAAGAAGGCATTAAAACCAGAGGAAGAAACATCAACAAGTTAAGATATGCATATGGCACATATTACTAGCAGAACACAGTGAAGTTGATTACTGAAAAAAGTCAAGGAAGAAAGTGCAGAGGCAGGTTTACCATTGAACATTAAAAAAACAAAAATAATGCCCTGAGATGATTTAAATAACCTTAAAAACTATTGAAATTAGTTCAAAGTTTCTCACAGCTTGGCTTAGTCATTAATCAAAAGAGAGGCTGCAGCCAAGTAGTAAGAAGAAGATTAGGACTTGGAAGGGCAGCTGTGAATGAACAAGACAAGATCCTGAAGTGTAAATCTATATAATTGAATATTAAAGTTGGGGTTGTCCATGCCATTGTATTTCCAATTTCTATGTAGGGCTGTGAAAGCTGGACATTGAAGAAAGCTGATAGAAAAAAAAATCAAGTCATTTGAAATGTAGTGCTGGATTGGAGAAGAGTACTACGGATACCCTGGACAAAAAGACAAATGAAATGTATCCTGGAACAAATCAAGCCTGAACTCTCTCTAGAAGCCAAGATGACCAAACTGAGGCTAGCATACTTTGGTCGTATCGTGAGAAGACAGGACTCACTAGAAAAGATAATCATTTTTGGTAAGGTAGAGTGCAGTAGGAAAAGAGGAAGACTGCATTAGAGATGGATAGATTCAATCAAGGAAGATATGTCTCTGAATGTCCCTGCAAGACCTAAGCAGGGCAGCTGAGGATCATGTGACTTCAAGGGGTCTCATCCATAAAGCCACCATTAGTCAAAGTTGACTTGACATCAGTTAACAACAACCATGTTAATATACAGATGTGAAAGAGATCAATATAGGCTTTTAACACATAGGTTTTATATCAAGCAAATGCATTTACAATTGTTTTTCAGCCTTTCTGCATTTATGCAATTTTCATGTCAGTGTAGCAGTTGATCTGCTCTGAGGCTTAGTCGAAATTTTAAAGGAGCAATCCAAGGTGCTGCATTCTATCTCCAAAACAGCAGGCAATAACATTCTCTCTGCAAAAACAATACCAGGAGCAGATGGTAGCACAGACTATGAAGTGCTAATATCAAAAATTAGAGTAAAGTTAAAGAAGAGTGCTAAGCCCACCACTGTTCAAAATAAAAGCTGAAGAACATCCTTTTAGAATTGAAAGACCACGTAAGGATGAGATTTCCCTGAGTCTGCAAGACCTGAGCAGATCAGTTGATGATCAGAAATATTGAAGGCCTCTCATCACAGATTCATTGTCAGTCGAAGGTGCCTGGACAGCAAACAACAGCGACAACAACATTTTTGATAGCTCCTTTACAGCTTGGGCTAAACCCTGGAAAAAATTCTCCACTCAATTGACATGGAACCCACCATCTGTGACTGTTTATATGTAAAGCACATTACTTGTTTATATATTACTTGTTTGCTAAAGTGCATTTTACTCCCATCCAAAAGAACATTTTCCCATGGGGGGGAGATTTTTTTCCCACATTTAAATTCAAGGACTTTATTCGTTTATTGAAACTACTATATCGCCTAAAGCATCCTTTCCAGTTCTGATGCTGTCCAGATACGTTGGACAATTCCCACAATCTTCTATCCAGCATAACTCTGGAAGTACAGAGGGTATAACTGATCCTCCCTTAAGAGACAGTTTACATCAGAGGAGTCAGGTTGTGTCCTTAAGCTGAAGTTTGATGCAATGCTGCTTCACATTATTACAATCCTGTGTGAAATGGTGTAGGACTGAACAGCCATATATGGGGTTTATTGCATCTGGCAGTCTACACATCTTGCGCTGAATTATGTTAATTATTTCCAAGACCATTTCTGCACTCAGCTGTTATAGTGCTATTATTCCACTTTCGACATCCTACGGAATAGGATTCCATAGGATGTTGAAAGTGGAATAATAGCACTATAACAGTCAAGTGCAGAAATGGCCCTATTCTTTGAGATATTTTACTGCCTGAGGAAGAGCTGCAAATGGGACATGCCACACTTCCCCCCAGCCTCAAGGTGCATGGTATCCAAAGTCAGGCAAGTTATTTTGGCGCTTGAAGTAGGAAATCCGACACATATCTCTCCTCTGCCATGACAATAAAAATACCACCAAAATAAAGTAAATAACTAGCAATGCGCTGTCCTTTCAATGACATCCATAGTCTGCTTCCTTGCTCTCCTTAATGGTAGGGTCTGAGGAGCCTTCACTGAGTGTAGGAACAGCAAAAACAGTAATGCGATAAATGGAACAATGGAAAGAGAGGGAAAGGACTATGACTGTCTTGCCTTTGCCTCAAGGTTACAGAGGTGGTGGGAAAGCAACAGTGAGGGAGTTGATTCAAAAACTGCTGATTTTTTTCTAAATAAAATGTATTTTATTTCTTGGCCTTTTTAGAATTCTGGGAAGGAGAAAAAATAGCCACAGTTATTCCAAGCATGTCAGGATAATAACAGGCTGTTTACTGTTTATATGCATGGAATGTCAGCCAGGCAGTACAGTGCAGGCAAGAGGGAGAAGGAATTTGGCAGGCTTGCTCAGACATACAAGGCCTCCTGCTTATTCAAGCAAACAAAAAGGCATATATCCTCCTATTGTTCCATGTGGGACACTCATGAGCACCAAATACTCCTGATGTAGGTCAGAGACATTCATAGGTGCTCTGATTCAACCCATAAAATTGAAGTGATGTGATGACACTTGAGGTGAATGTTGCCAGACTTGAAGAAAACAGAGGCTTTGTTCATAGACCTGTGTGAGGCAACTGTGTCAACCCCATGGTTTGCAGGTGAACCTGTACTGATTTGTCATCACTGTCCATTCCCAGTCTGGTGGGCAATTACAACTTTGTCATCTCACTCCTTTCTCTAGGGTTAGAGATAGTAAATGTTTATTTATCATTTCCTGATGAGCCATCACATTAGAAGGTTCAATAGTATAAAGAATTATTTTATGTGTGCTACTTCCTCATTCTTTGAACATAAGCCTAAGAAACCCATGGTCACTGCTATGTAGAGATTTAAAACATACCTAATGGTTTTGGAAAGGGCAATATGTTCTCTAAGTTTGTAGTCAACACTTTCAATCTACACACATCCTCAGCAATGCCATCTTTACCAAAGCTACCTGGTGTTTTTTTTCAAAAACTCTGGCACCACATCTGAGCATATACATGATTCCCTTCCTTTGTAGAAACATCCATGCATGATGCCCCTCTCGTCTGACCATATTAAATCAAAGAAAATACTGGGTGCCTCTGAGCACATGCAGAGTCCCTTCTTCAAAAGCATTTGTCTTTTATGAAATTGGAATTCATTAGAAAGTAGGGAAAGAATATAAAAACACTGTTTACTTTTTCTCCTCCTGGATTTATATCTTTGTTTTCTGATAACTAAGCAGCATGTAATTCAGCAAGACCAGAGAAAATCTTGACCAGCTAGTAATCTTATTTCTTTTCTCCTCATCCATACCACTGATGGCAAGGAATGGAAGATCAGTGCAAATAGTGCAGGCTGCTTTTCAGCAGGTATTCTTTGAATCTGACAAAATCCTGAATCCCAAACTCCCAGGATTCCATAGGATGCAGCCATGGCAGATAAAGTAGAACCATTGTGCTACAAGTGTGCAATGTGGGAAGGGCCTCTAGTCTATGAGTTATCTGTGAGGTAGAGATACTATTCTTTGAACAGTTATGTAAAAAAGGAAATTTTGGTGGGGGGTAGCTTGACATGACGAAATGAGAAAAGTTGCAATTCCTTCTTTTACTTTTGTTGGGGCAGGGGGGAACTAAAGATGCATTTGCCCTGCCCTGTTTCTTCTTTGCACCTAATCACTGACTCTGCTTTTGTTTCATTTAGTGTGCTTCTGAGATTATAGGTTGCTAGTACCCCACATAATAGGCCATCCATTAATAGAGACAGTGGTGGACAAATTGCTGCCTAGAGACCCCCAGATGGTCAGGTCTGGTTTCTGGGGCCAAAGGAGGGAGGGATGAATTGCCTCTTCTGTAAGCTTCCATGAACGGTAATTCACTCTTTAAATAGGCTGTAGTCCCCTTGCACCAATTTAACTTTTTTAAAATACCTATTTTTCAAAGCCAGAAGTATGCTTCTGACCACTTCTAATTTTATTTTGTTTTTCTTTTTTGGACATTTTTGTCTGTTCATGCCAAATGGTCCTGGAACCAGAGGGTCCCAGAAACGCAAATTGGCCCCTGGCCCTGCTGTAGTTGGCCACTCATCTTGGCTGCTTAGAGGATACAGAGACCATCTTACACTCGTTGTTGTTGTTGTTGTTGTACCTTCAATTCATTTCTGACTTATGGTGACCCCCAAGGTGAACTTACCACAGGGTATTCTTGGCAAGATTTGTTTAAAGGAGGCTTGCCTTTGCTGCCCCCTGAGGCTGAGAGAGAGTGACTTGACCAAGGTCACCCACTGGGTTTCCATGGCTGAGCAGAGATTTGAGCCCTCTGGTCTCCAGAGTCATAGAAGTGAATTCTAGTTGAGCTAATATAGAGCTACCAACTGAATGTCCCTGTATTTCTATCCAGCTCACATGTTGTTGTTATTCTTGTGTGCTTTCAAGTCGTTTCTGACTTATGGCGATCCTAAGGCAAACCTATCATGGGGTTTTCTGGGGCTGCATATGTTAACAGGGTAGAAATAAAGGGACATTCAGTTAGTACATCCATATTAACTCAGCTAGAATTCACAGACAATAATTAATATTGGAGATATCCCTTAAAAAGCACTGTTCCTGAAGTATATTTAACAATATGAGCAAGGCTGACTTAGTTTTTCTAAAATTAATATCTTTAGAAGTCAAGAAAGTCCATTGTGAATGTAAGTGTTGCAAAAGAACTTCATGTATCCAGCTCACACAATGTGGAATACACAGTGTTACACCCATGGTCATGAGATATATTCTTTAATTTATGAAGTATGAAGCTGCAAAACGGTCTGATGCCACACAATAGCATTGTGTCGTTATAATTAACACTGTAAGGCAATCATGAAATTACAGGGTTGGAAGTGATCTTAGAAGTTATCTAATGCATGCTCCTACTCATTGCAAGATGCAACTACAGCGTGAGGGTGTTCCTGCATGGCAGAGGGTTGGACTGGATGGTCCGTGTGGTCTCTTCCAACTCTACATTTCTATGATTCTATGATTCTATCAGAACTAAGACAGCAACCCAGTCTCCTCAGTGAAGGAGAACTCACCACCTCCTGAGTCAATCTGTTCCACTTTCAAACAGTTCATAGTGTTAAACGTCTTCTAATTTTCAGTCACAGATTGCATCTCAGGAATTTCCACCAATTAAGTTGGATCTAGATTTACATGTGCAATTGACTTATTGAAATCAATGGGGCTTAAGTTGTTATAGAGTCATCTCAATGGGTCTGCTCCTAAATATGACTGAAATCTTGTTTATGCCATAATAATGGTAGTGTAATGCACTTTTACCCAAGGAAGGAAGGAAGGAAGGAAAGAAGGGGGAGAGAAGGGTTGGTGAAGGACTTCATAATGCAAAGAACAGAGGGTAGGTTGGGTGGGGTTTTTTTTTGTGGTCATCCTTAAAAAAAGAAGGCTGATGCCTTCAATCAACCAATTTTTCCACTGCCAGCCTTCCTTGGGTGTGAGTGTGTTGGACAGCTTTGAGCAAAAAGTGCCCTGAGAAAGCTGGCTTGCAAAATTGCCTATGCTACAGGTTAGAAATAAAAATCAAAGGCAGCTGATAATAATTTAACGAGGTACTGATGAGCAGAAGAGGACTTAATGGCAAGAAATTGAATAGAAGCAGCCTGATGCATTTTGGTGCCTGAGGCAGAGAATCAATCTGCCCAACACCCCCCCCCCGCAAGCACTCAGATCTTGGATAAGTTACATTTTGGACTACAACTGCCAGAATTCCTTAGGCAACAACACACACACACACACGCTCCATTTCACATTCAGAAGCCAACTGGAGTGGTGGTGGCTTCTTAGTTCAGTAATGGTGACAGGGCAGTGCTTTCAACCACATGGGGGATGGGGGGCAATAGGCTAGACTGGGGAGGGAGGAGCATAAAAGAAGTCATGTGGCATCCACAGTTCTGTCCCCTAACACTTTACCATGACACTATTGCTCTGGGTACAACAGATGGCAAGTAGAATGACTGGGGGAGAAGGAAAGACTTTCTCTCTGCTCCTCTCCCCCCCAAAAAACAAAGCTGTAAAATAATTACATGGAAATATTTCATAAATACCATACTGTTGTGTCATGGACTGCTGAAGGCTGCCAGCTCTCTGAAGAAAGATATGACCCAGAAGCTTGGCAGAACTATCTTTACATTTCATAAATAGCTGCACAATGAATATTGAGGACACAGATCTCAAAAGTCCTCCTGGGGATCCTGCTCCAAAGAGGGGAAAAGAGGACACAATCAAAAGAGGTAACAATTCAACCCCCCCCCCGCAATTTAATTTCATTAGCCTGTGCTCCCTAAAGTATGGAGAAATTAAGTGAGTTGTGTAAATCTTCTCTGCATTCTGCTCATACCACTGTCTCCCAACTCTTTGGGAGTTCAAATAATCAATCTGCATAACAGGCTGAACATTCCAAGCCTTATATAAGAGATAATGAACACTTTATCTGTGATACAGCAGTGAGGCTTTCATTCCAATGGGGAGTATGGGGTCATGGCATTGCTTCTTCTGCTCAGTTCTGCCTGCTCTGCCCGCCCTCCGCAATGCAGCAATGAAAAACAGAGCTGCCCCACAACATTTTGCTGCCCTCCCCCTGTACAATCCATGCACAGAGCCCATAGGGACTGTCAGATGGGTCTTACTTCAGCATAGTGGTGGGACAATGTCTTCTATTATACCAGAGGCAGCAGGCTATTCTAAGAGGCTCAGGAGTGGTTTTGTACTATATTCAACTGTGTCAACAACCAGAAGGGAATAGTGGAGGAGTTCAGGAAGAACAGCCAAGAGGCTGCCTCCCAAGATATTACCTGAGCCATCATTTTACTCTTCTTAATGGCAGGGCCAGTCTTGGGAATCATAACATTGGAAAAGGGCACGCAGCTATCTACACAGGGAGGCCAAGATCCTACATCTAGGTCTCTATATACATTAGGGCTCCCCTGTCACCACCATGAGGACTCACTGTGAGGACTCACCATAGCACTTTAACAGCAGAAGAGGTCCTCAATTCTGTGTTTGGCTATGGGGATACAGCCAGAAGCTTCTCTGATCCCTCCTGTCCCACGTAGCCCTTCTGTGCAAAGCAGGAGGGATCAAAGAATTTTCTGGCTGTATTCACATAGCCAGACACAGACTGAAGACCTCTTCTGCTGAGATCTACTGGGGTCCTCCAGACGTCTCAATAGATGATGTCATTGGTCTGCCTCTGGTGATGCAGACATAGGCAGACACTTCTCTAACCACCACAGCCCTGCCCTCCACGAGCAACTGAAAGGCTGTGGAGATGGGGCTGTCACAGTGCAACATTTAATCCTGAGAGGCTTTGGATGTTGAGGAGGGAGGGAGAGAATACCAGCTCCAGAAATAACAACAACAACAACAACAACAACAACAAAAATACATCCACAAGCGTAAAGTGGGCTTACACTTGCAAATGTCACTAATGGGATGCCAGCCAGAGTCGTCTTGTTTCTGCTGCTGCAGAAGTCATTTCTGACTGATGGCAACCTTAAAGCAAAGCCATCCTGGGGTCTTATGGGCAAGCTTTTTTTAAGAGGGAGAATTTGTAATTTGTTTTACTACAGTCCTCAAATCCTCCAAGTTCTAGTCCAAAACAGTGACTTTTTCAAGTTCTGTATCCTAGTCATATCTTTTTTTTTTAAATAGTTAAAAGTTTTTCTAGTGCAATATTAAATGACTAAGAGACAAGCAAATGACAAGAAGTCCATGCAGAGTTGCAGATTCTCTCAAATCTGGAAGACAGTCTCAGTACAGGCACCCAGAAAAGGAAATGTGTTTAATCATTAATTATATCATTCCAGATATTAACCATTGGAGGCTGGTCCATTAGGCCAAATGGATGCAGTCCTCTCCTGTCCACCTGGCGGCTAGACACAGTGGTAGACTCTATACTTTCCCACCCAGCAGAACATCAGATATGATAATGTGGAAGCTTACTGAACCAAGACAGAAGCTTATTCTTCAGTTAAGTCGAATGCAAAATGTTAAGAAGGTAAACAGTGTGCCATCAGTATCCAATAGGGTTTGGTTTCAGGACCCACCCACCCCATGGATACCTAAATTCATAGATGCTGAAGTCCCATTATGTACAAAGGTGTAATAAAATGTTGTGCCTTATATAAAAGGGCAAAATCAAAGCTTGCTTTTTGGATTTCAAAAAAAAAATTCAAGCCATGGTTGGTTGAATCCACGGATACAGAATCTATGGATATGGAAGGCCAAATGTACTGCAATCTCATCACAAGGGAAGATGGAAAGGAGAAAGTCAGATTTAGTTGGTTCTGTTTGAGTTGACCCTAGACTTTAAAGGAACTATCCAAGGTATTGAACCCCCAAATAGATGCAGCACTTTGGAAATCTTTACAAACTTTGACCTAAACCTGGAGTGGATAGCCCACTGATCTGGGAACCTCCAGCTAATCTGGTTGTATCTCATGTTGCCCTTTGCTTTCCTGTTTTTTCCACCATCCTGCCATACCAGTCCTAATGGGCACCAGTCATCATGTTATAAGAGCTTCTTTTTTACTCAACAAATTAAAAGCTTCTTTCTAGCAGCCCCATCACATAGAAATGGGAGCTCCACATCACCCTACAAATACTCTACTTGCCTTAGAAAGCCATTGTTTGGAGTTTCAGTGATGCTAGGAATTCAGTCTGCGAGTGAAGTAATTTGGCTGAGTGGGTTCACAAAAATGTGTGAACAATCTGATAGAGTGAGCTGTGTAGAGAAATGCTAGACAAGGTTTAATTCTCAGGGTTTTAACTAGTGAGAAGAAAATTACTTCTGTACCAAAAAACGGTATCTTCTCAATGTGGAGAGAGAACCTCCATTGCCTCTTGCTCAAGAAAGCTGATTTTCAAAGAACGAGGCATGGCTTCTTCTGGTGTGTGTCTGCCTATGTGGGTGTGTGTATTTGTGGGTGTGTCGTTGTTAGACAGGAGGAACGTTTCTGAATAATCTTTTCAATTTTTTTTTATTATGTTTTTGTAATCATTCCATGGACAAATCCAACAAAATCCCCACTGAACTCACTGCCCTGAATCAAAAAGGAAACTTGCCAGACCCTCTTTTTTTAAATGCTCACACACGCAAGGGGAAATGGGTCAGTCAAGTGAACATATGACTTCTGTCTGTGAGATAAACAGCTCATAGCCATATGCATGTGGCAGGGCAGGACTGGTCTGATTCCTGGCAGCCTCAGAAGCATGTTGGTACAAGTAAGATTGCACTCCATACGGAAAAACCAGTGGTATGCAAGGAAGAGATGATTCGTTTCCTTGGCCTGTGTGGGAGCAAGCATACTGTCCTGACTCTCAACAGCTTTAAAGCAGCCTGAAATCTGACTGCTCAGATATTTGAGAGCTCTAGCCTTAAAAAAGGAACATTTCCAAACCCTGGTACATGGATTGATGGATTGACATTGTGCCTTTTAATATACTTTCAAGGTAGCCATCAATCAAACACAATAAAAGCTATTAACATGAGATGTGTGTGACCTTGGTGACTTTTTGAGGAACTGCAGATGGAAGTATACAATACCTCTTTGTGCAACAGCTTTACCCAGGTTGTGCAGTGGCAGCTTGATGGTGGCAGGTCCAGCTCTGTCCTGAAGCCCAAATGACCACTTACTGGTTGGACGTGTGTGTGCTGGGACACCTCCACTGCACCGTCACCATTCCTCTTGGATCTCCTCTGCCTGCCTCTGTAACTATGGTTGCATTAAATAGGATCTTGGCCACAGTCAATAAAAGAGACTGGTAGTTGAGTATAATCCAAGAATGAAGACTTGCCAGCAGGTGGTGGAATGGAGCAAAGAGTAACAGACTATTTGGCATGAGCAAGAGGAGGTCAATAGAGTACCTGGTGGAATTAAAGGCAGTAAGTTGCCAGCCACATTCAGCCCAGCCAATGGTTAGGGATCAGCGACAGGAGGAAGGCCACAGTTTCACATCCCATGCTCCACCCGCCAGGAAGGAGCTTCAGTCTTTGTGGGATATCCTATTGGTTGGGATTGATGGCATCCTCATTTTCAGGGCCTTGTCTACTTTGGGTACAGGTCCTTCTCCTGGAATGTTTAAACTAACCATAGAGTTTCTCATCATGTGTAGAATTCAAATGCTTCACCACTGAGTAACCACTGCATCAATCCCACATAGCTGAGATCAGTGCCAGAGCTTGGAATGTATGGAGGGTGGAGCGGGTGGAGGGGTGGGCAGAGGGGAAGGGGTGGGGTTACAGTACATGGAGGTGTGGTTACAACAGACAGGGTGGGGTTACAATGGACAGGGCAGGGCTACAATGTGCAGGGGGAGGGGCAGAAGCATGTGAGGGAGGGCAAGCATGGAGCTGCGACACTGCCCCCATTGCTCCCCCGTCCCTACACAACTGATTGAGATTGGTCATAGGAGGTCTTCTGAAATCAGAAGTGTTGGCATCCATGTTAGTTTAAGCAGTTGTTGTTGTTGTGTCCCTTCAAGTCATTTCTGACTTATGGTGACCCTTAGGAGAACCTATCACAGGATTTTCTTAGCAAAATTTGTTCAGAAGAGGTTTGCCTTTTCCTTCCTGTGAGGTTGAGAGAGTGTGACTTGCCTAAGGTCACCCAGTGGGTTTCCATAGCTGACTGCAGATTCAAGTCCTGGTCTTCAGAGTCATAGTCCAGCACTTAAAATGCTACATACACCATGTTGGTGCTTGGTTTATGCAGAGTCTGACAAAATATAATTTTGTCAGATTTAAGCAGAGTCTGACAAACGTACTTTCTTGGATTATGACATTTAGAATTCTCCCACTAGAATGGCCAGTGTTCATACTGTTACCCTGTTGTCTGGGAGTCCCAGAAGGGACACCTAAATGCACTCTCAATTATATAAGTTGGGGAAATTAGCAAAGAGCACAAGCTAGCAATGCAAGAGGCAGGGCAACGGAGCGGAATCTTTTACCCAATGTCTATGGGGTCAGGTTGAGTCAAGGAGCAAACAGGATTGAAATAATAATTGTGGTTTAATTAAAATACAGTCAAACAGTGTATGCAGCACACTCACACAGATAACTAGAGAAATAAAGGTTGGAGTGGGATGGAGGGATTTTTAGAGGAGTTGTTGGTTTGGGTAACACTACACCTGTCCTGAAGCCCGGGTAGTCTGCAGCAGAAGTTCGGAGGTATGAAGTTTCAGTACGTGGGACTGAGGGGAAGGCTCGCCAAGCAAAGCGGCAAAGGAGTAGACAGTATGCAAATGCAGAGTGCTTTACAGATGAGGATTCTTCTAATCAAGCTGCCTGCTCGGGGCAGGGAGTGCTTTGTAAATAATAGAGTACTTGCCTTTGAGGTCTCCTAAAGTGGCGGGATGGCTATTTCTGGCCAGCCTGCATTGTTTGGAATATTACAGCGATTAGTGGCCATGTCTGTCTGCGAGCTTGTCTGGGGGACCTCGCAGCACGTGGAGAGGAATAGGTAAAGAAGGCCAAATTATTGATATCAAAGTGATATCTAATATTCCACAAGTCTGGGCTAGAAACTACAGTAACAATACTTAGAAGAATCTAGGAGTAACAATCTAAAAATAAGCTCAGGGTTTGAGCTCTCATATCTGGGGGACAGAGACCATAACTGAGGGACAAGCTGTGCACAGAGGTTTCCAGGGGTTGGCTCTGGCATATCCACTTAAAAAGCTCAGGTAGCAGCTGGTAGAAAAGGTCTTGTCCCAAGAACCAGGAATCCTGCTGCCAGTTAAAGTACTGGAAGGGAAAGACGTGATTTGAGCTCACGGTTTGCTCCCCATGTTGATGACCTCATTTGTCTTAGAAACTATCCACTGAGTCCATAGGCACAATCACTGTTTATATGTATGCTGCCTTTCCCTAAAAAGTTAAGTTCCAAGAGATTTATAATATATAACAGTGGGAATAATAGGCAGCAAGAGTTTACAATAACGTGTTCATAATTGCAGCAGATTATCACCAGCAATAAATTGTGTAAGTAATACATCAAAACAAGTCCAAAACAAGTCAGAGCAAAGAACAAGAAGTCTAAATTGTACAGTGACACCACTGGTGGAATGGATCCACCTCCATGCAGCCCCCACAGGTTACCATCCCCTGAAATTTGCTCCGGAGGTAACTGGACAAAAATGCTTCTGAATAAACTAATGGGTTATTTACCTACCCCGTTTTAATTCTCTTCATTATCTTCTCCATCTTCTGTTGCTTTCCTTGTGTTGGATCTTTAAACTGTAAAACTGTGGAAATTACTTAGCAAACTTTTTTTTTAAAAATACAGTGCTGTATACATAACATGGCAGAATATTCATATTTATTTAACAGCTATTTAAAATAGGGATTAAAATATCTAATTTATTAAATGTAAAATAAATGCATTAAAGATTTATTAATACTCATTTTATTTGTTTATTTAATGTACAATAGCTAAACTAAGGGGAACTTTACCAAACATGTTCGCCCAGAACCATCTTCATTTTCTTCTGTTATCAGTTCCAAACCTTTCTATTTGCCGAGGACATTTAGGGTTGGGGTTTTGTTTTTGCTTTTTGGATCAAATTTAGTGCCTGATGCAAATTGTTTTTCCTTGGGTTTATTTTTTTTTTTTTCTGTTAGCTAGTCTGGGAGTGATGGTTGAAGTGTGGCTAATAAGTGATTTTGTATCATGTCTGTTAGACCCCATAGGCTCCTGTCTTCTGTTTTAATTATTGTACGTGCATTGTTGCTGTTGTTATTTGCCGCCAATTTGACTCCGACTTATGCAGATCCTTTACTTTATGAGTAAACAAAGAACCACTATGATTCCTATTGTCAGTCATCTTGGGATTCCAGAGCTGAAGGGATATATACTCTAGTCTTTGTCACCAGCTTGAGATCTAGGATTGCTAGTGGCAGCTGGTGGCTTCCATGTCAGCGGGGTGGTAAATCCACTCCATTTTTTAAAATGAACTTTAAAAGAGTTATGCAAGATGCTGACACTATTTGCAGGATAGAGTTCAGCATCTTAGATAGCTGTTTGACCAGAGCCAATTCGTTGCTCCATGTGAAAGCAACCTGCTGCCCCTGACTTGGAGATTGTACTCTTTGATCATTTCCGCACTACACTTTTATAGCGCGATTATTCCACTTTCAACATTTTATGGAATCCTGGGGTTTGTAGTTTTAGGAGGGGCCGGCCAGCCCCTCCTGAAACTGCAAACCCCAGGATTCCATAGGATGTTGAAAGTGGAATAATCGTGCTATAAGAATGTAAGTGCAGAAATGGCCTCTCTCTTTCTGCAAGAGCATCATGGTAAGAGGAAGACCAAGCTGGTACTTTCCAGTAAAGATCAAGCTTCTCCAGTGCTTTCTTTTTCCCCCTTCCCCATTTGTTTCTTTTGATTAGATTAGGAGCCCATGTGTTATCCTGTATTCTGGGGGTCCGAGGGAGGGGCGCCCAAATAACCAAATAAAAACACGAGATGGGGAAATTAACTCAAGCACTCTCTTAAGCTAACGAGAGGCAGGGTAACTTAGCAGGGATCTTGCAACCCTATGTATACAGTGTCAGGTCAGAAGAGCAATCAGACAGTTTTAAAATAGTAAAAATAATAGCTTTATTAAAGGACAAACAACAGAAAAGACACCACAAGCACGCAGCTAACTAGAAATTAGAATAAGAGTTTTCGGGGGAAATGGGCGATACGACCCCTTATCTTGTAGTCCTGGAGAAAAACGGAGGATGGCAGGGAAGAAAGCTCAGCGCGGTTCGCTGAGGGGGTGACTCGCTGGACAAAGCGACAGCAAGGCAGGGTAGCAGTCCGGAGCATTCCCGGGCAGTCCGATGGGTGAGCGTTCCAAGGTGTGCTCGGAATCGGGGAGTTTTTATAGGGTGGATTGTGCCTACAGGCCATGCCATGCTCGGTGAGAACAAAGGAAATTTGGAGCGGGACAAAAGCATTGGAAAAGGTCAGGTTTTACATGATTAGCCTAGCGCTGGATAACAATAGGGTAGCCAGTATGCAAATGGCTCCGCATTGAGAGGGTGCCGGCTCAGGGCCGTGCGTCTTTGTGTAAAGTCGTGCTTAAGCAAGGTGTGTCTGCAAGAAATGGTCCCTGAAGCAACGGAGTGGCATTAATCTGCCTGCCTAAGTGGGGATTGGAATGTCCAACCATTACCGGCCATGCCTGTTTACGTGCTTGTCCGGTGGCCCTTGCAAACACGTGGAGCAGGGTGGCAGAAAAAGGTCAAGTGAAGGCCAAATAAGTTTGATATCAAGGCGATATCTAGTGCTATCACCGGGCATGTCAGAACCGTGGTAACACATGGGTAGGATCTGTTTTGTCATTTCATATCGATGTAGTGCTCAAAATATATTAGGCGCTTGATAAGTCAAAAATAACATTAAAAACAAAGGCCAAGATCCTGTATATCACAGTGTAGCATAACAGTTCTACAGGCAGAAGTACATTACATGTCTTATCTCAGCCTCCCCACAACTCACTGTTTAGCCATTGCAGCCAGGTGGAGATTAATGACATCCTCTACTGACATCCACCAGGGCCTTCCAGAGGTGTCAGCAAATTATGGCATCAGTCTTTACCCGGCTACAGGGACACAGGCAGATACTTCTTCAATCCTCTTTGCTCTCCACAAGCCACTGAGTGGCTGGGGAGGCACTGCAATAGTTAAATAGTGAGTTGGAGGGGGGGCTTTGGTTGGCCGTTTGGTTCTTAGTCCTCAATGACTAAGAAAAGACACAGGTGTAAGGTGGTCACGTGTGTCACTAAGGCCATTTCTGTACTACATTGTTATAGTGCTATTATTCCACTTTCAACATCCTATGGAATCATGGGGTTTGTAGTTTAGGGAGGGACATTTAGAATTCTCAGCCAGAGAGATCTTTGGCCTCAGTAAACCACAAACCCCAGAAATCCACAGGACATTGAAAGTGGAATAAAAGCATTATAACTGTGCAGTGCAGAAATGGCCTAACAGGGTATCAACTGCAGAAAGAAACACCATCATTCAACATAATATCAGAATGTTAATCTTAAAGTTTCCAAAAAAAAAAAAAAAAAAGGTAAGAAAAACCCCTTGAAGGGGAAAAGTTATTTATTCATTTATTTAATTTAATGAGCTAACCATTCTCAAAATATGGGACCTAAGTGATCTTAAAGTATATACAGTTTTTCAAAAAATGAAATGGACAAAACTGTTAAAATAACTAATAATTTGTACCGAAAACATATAAACCACAAACTAATAAACAGCAATGCAATTCTCCCCTTGGCAATTTGGAAGTAAATCCCTTGAGTTCAATAAGCCTTACTCACAGGTAATTGCATTTAGGATTGAAGTCTCTCTCTTACTAGTGGGCCTGTCGCAGTTGCTTGTGATATTCTTCTCCCTTTCTGAGATTGTGTAACATGTTTGTGCCATGGGAGAGAGCCTCCCTTGGCTGGCACATTTCTTAATGTCTGGCTGGTTATTTTTAATGCGGGTTTGTGTAGGGGAAGTCAGACATGCTCTTTTGAGAAAGTGTCCCTGTGTCTCAGGGCACATCTGCCTCATTCCTGGAAAGGGGGCCAAATTTCTCAGCTCTCTGAAGGATGATGTCCATGGCTTTAAATACATGTCTTGTTACTATAAGCAGGTTCGTGGCCATGTATACACAGACAGCTTTCTATTTTCTGCAGGATGTTCTCCACTCCTTGATGCAGGAACATGTTTACAGCCCCTCCTTGCAGAGACATGTAATTACATATAACTCACCAATGAGGAATTGAAGCTGAAAAAGAAAAGGCATGGGCAGGTATCATCACTCAGAAGGGACTGTTGGCAGAGAAATTGCCCCACTTTTATTTCTTCTTCCCTTGAGGTCTATTCTCACAGAGATGATGATAATCATGAATCATAGGTAGGGCTGGGAAAGACCTTACGGCTCAAACAGTAGTACAACCCCTACCTATAAGGTGCAGTGCCTACGAGTGGGAATTGTGAGACAGCACATTCTCAGTCCAAGTTTCAGATGTAAATTTCCTAGGTAACCTTAGGCAAATCACTTAACCATGATAGGCTGTTTCAGCATAAAGAGACAGCAAGGAATCTTGTGGCACCTTTTTTTAAAACCGTAATGCTTTTTTTAAAATTATAAGCTGCCTTGAATCCCAACTTTGGGAGAAAGGTGAGGTGGTGGTGGTGATGATGATTTAAGGCTAGCTGAGAAATAGAAATTTCTAGCATCAGCTGTTTTAGACTCCAAGATATGAGAGAGAAGTGTGAACTGTAACAGAAATAGAAATACAAAACATATGGGTAAATCACCAGTTTGTTGTTGTGTGCCTTCAAGTCATTTCTGACTTAAGGTCACCTCAGGTGACTCTATCACAGAGTTTTCTGTGGCTAAGAGTGTGTGATGCATCCAAGGTCACCCAGTAGGTTTCCATGGCTGAGGGGAGAATCGAAGCCTGGTCACTGGGGTCATAGTCCAAAGCTCAAACCACTATGCCATGCTGGCAGCAGACCCCACTGATATATGTCATCCATTGGGTATATATACATCTGGCCTTAGAAACTTCACTCCATGCCTCTGATGAAGTGGACTAGAATCCTTGAAAGCTTATGCTATAGAAGTTTTTGTTGCTCAGTCTCAAAGCTGCTACCAGAGTCCTTTATATCTCACTAGCCAATGGTTATGGAGAATAGATGTTGTTGTCCAGAATAACTGGAGAACTATTAGATTACCTATCTCTCCTTGACTTCCCAAATCCCTGAGTCAGAGAGGGAGGATATTGTTCCTGTCTAAGTGTCTCTGTCAGTGCTGTCTTAGACCACTTTGTGTTAAGGGCACTGGACACATTTTCCTCCCACACAATGTTGTCTCAGCACTTTGCATTTCTTGACAAAATGTGGTGCCTGACTACTTTTACATGGACTAAAAAAATGGACATCACTGGGGGGAAAGAAATCCCACCGTGTGACTTACATTGCACCAATAGGCAAGTCCTTTTTAATCAGTCTTGGTCCTTCACCTATAAAATAGGAACAATAGTTGGTTAGGGTCAGGTATCTGAATTTCTCCCCAAGGGAAGAGCATCTTTGGTACAATGACTTTCTATTGCACAGTGAATACCTTATCTTCTAGAACAGTGGTTCTCAACCTTCCTAATGCTGCGACCCCTTAATACAGTTCCTCGTGTTGTGGTGACCCCCAACCATAAAATCATTTTCGTTATTATTTATTTATTTATTATTTAGTTAGTTAGTTAGTTATTTCCAACATCAAATAGATTGGAAACACTGCCCTAAATCACTGCTCTGGATAGACTTCTAATGCCTAAAAATTGGTAACCCTCCTCCCCTTTTTTAAGCACAGAAAGCGTCCATCAATGCCAGAATTAAGGCAGTAGTTCTAGTTCTGAATGTTGGGTTTCCACAGTTCAAAAAGCCAGTCACTCCCAAAGGCAATGCCGAAACAGCCCACATTTTACACGAGGCGCAGGGAGGGAAGGACAGGGAGAAAGGAAAGATGGCGGCGGCATAAGCAGACGCATTTTGTTTCACTCCCTCCCCCCTCCCTCCCTTAAAGGGAGAGCGGACACTGAACATACAAAAAGCGAGGAATGCAAGACAGTCAGGGCGAAGAACACAACACATGCGTGTGGCAAGTGCCAAGCGCCCACGCACAACAACAACGAGAGGAGAAAGTCATCCTGGCTATTTCTGCACTAGTCTGTTATAGTGCTGTTATTCCACTTTCACCATCCTATGGAATCCTGGGGTTTGCAGTTCAAATGGCCGGACAGATATCGATGTAGCTTGAAAAGTTACTTTATTTATTTAAAAAGTTAACTTTTGCAACTTTTTAAATGGCTGGACGGATCAGAGCAGCGCTTTCAGGTCAAAAAACAAACAAACAAACAAAAACCAACCAAGGAGCCTCGAAGCCCTTGGCTGATGCCCCCTGCTCCTTTCCCGACCGAGTTCTTGGTCTCGGAGGGACCAATCTCCCCCGTCGGATGGCAGATCCGCCGCAGGAAAGTTTCCCCCTTTGCCTGCCGGACCAAAGGCAACAGCCACACCGACAACTCCCATGGAGCGGCGTGCCCAGAATGAATGGGTGACCAGGCGATCACCGCTGCTGCAGCCCCGCCACTTTGGGAAGCAAGCGGAGCCCACCTGCTTGCTCGCCCTGGCAAGCAACTCTGTTCACTGGCATGAATGAGCGTGAGGCGAAGAGGGTGAGGGGACGGGGTCTTACCTCCCAGACATCCCGCTGCAGCGCCATAAACCCTGAATGGGAAGCCCTCTGTGTGTGTGTGTGTGGTGCGGGTGTGAGCGTCCAAGCAGTGCCCGGCTGCTCACTCACCCCGGCAAGCAACTCTGACTCTGCAAGCCGGCATGAAGGGGAAAGGGAACACTGAAGGGGAAGCCTTGTGTGTGTGTGTGTGTGTGTGTGTGGTGCAGGCGTGAGCGTCCAAGTAGCGCCCGGCTGCACCCGGCTGCACACCTCCTCTCCCCTCCCGCCAGCGCGGGGTTTCCTCTCCTCACCTGCGCCTTAACGCTCCGGCTCCAGCTCTCTCCTCTCAGTGTCCTCACCTCTGCCTTAACATTCAGGCTCCAGCTCTCTCCTCCCGCTCTCCGCACCTCCGGCTCCACCTCAGGCAGGGAAAGACGAGGAAACACCCAGCATGCCTCCTCTCCCCTCCTCCCAGTGCAGGGGTCTCAGAAGCACTGCTCCCATTGGCTGTGAGGCCACCTTCTTTTAAAAGGGGGGCAGGTTTGAGGAGTGGCGCCCCCTGTGAAATGGTCGTTTGACCCCCAAAGGGGTCCCGACCCCCAGGTTGAGAACCACTGTTCTAGAAGGATTGTGAGCCTTAAAGGGTTTTAACTCTGCTGAAGATTCTTTCAAGGGGTAGTTTTTAGTTGCATTCTTTTTACTGTTCTCAGTTTTCTGTTTTCTGGCTTTAGATTTTTCTTTTAAGTGTACCATGTGTGTGTGTTTACTATATACAAGCAACTTGTAGTGGCAGCAGGGAGCTGATTATTTTGGCTAGACAGTAGGTCCATTAAAAAGCAGTATTATCAACTGTGATTGGCAGAGGCATCCACAGTTTCAGGGAGAATGCTTTCCAATCCTTTCCTTCAGGTCTCAATGGCCCTTTTACGCTATACTGATATAGCACTGCTGTTCCACTTTAACTACCTTGGCAAAATCGTATGGAATACTGGAGTTTGTAATTTAGTTACCCACTTGAGCTCTCTGGCTGAGAATTCTGAGCATCCTTCCCTTAGACTATAAAACCTAGGATTCCGTATGAAGTTGGCAGTTAAAGTGGAATCATATTGGGGTACCTTTATAGTATGAAAGGGTTTCAGGTATTCCTTGGTAGTGTTACACCCCAGTAATATCTAGGTCTAACCCTATAACTTTGGAAATTAGATGGGATTGGGTACATTCGGGGTGGTAGGCTGATATGCGAAATAAAATGAAATATTTCAAATAATAAATAACCCAAACAACATGAACAAACAAATGTAAATATTTATTTGAAATAAATGGCAGGGTTGCTCTCCCCCTTTTCATAAAAACTTTTGCCCATTAGTAGCCAAACAGGCAAACATTCAGCAGGCAGAAGAAACAGTGTAGAGGTTCTGGGTGAAAACTTCACCCACTGAATTCCTATTTGTCATGCAGTGGTGAAAAGCATGACTAGAGCACTGTGGGGTGAAGGAGAGGGAGGGAAGGGAAAGGAAGGGTGGCACCGCCATCTGTGACCTACTTCACAAGACTGTTGCACAGATCAACATAATAAACACTGTAAAGTCTTCTGCAAGTTGGAACTGTTATATAACAATAAGTCATAGCTGTGAGAGCTGGTTATTTCTTGTTGGTTTTCCTCTTGGCACCAGTGTGGATGATTGCAACACCCCCACCTTGGTTTGCAGGTTTAGAATAGAGCCACCCCCTTCCTTCCAGCACAGTCTTTCTTCCATCGCGTAGATCATCCTGCCAGCAATCCTGCTCCTGCTTTGAACTTCTAGAGGTTTGTTGGAGGGCGCCAACTTTACATTCCAACCTAAGCTTGGAACCAGCCTTCCCTGAGATGGAGCTGTGATGGGGCTGATAAGATCTGGTATGCCAAGAGATAAGGCACTTTGGAAGGCAGTGGCATAAATCCTGTTGCACCCAGGATTAGGAAATCTCCATCTCTTTCAGAAGAGCCTTGACAAAGAAGTAGAGGATGGCTCATAGGGCTAGTCCATGAAATTTGGCTGCATAGGGTAGAGCTTGAAAAGTTACTTTATTTATTTAAAATATTTCAGCCCATCTTATATCTGTAGGTATCTGGGTGATATAGAATAAAATCAGTGTAAATGATTTAGAATACTTTAAAATGAAAGCCAGTAAAAGATGGACAGTGTAAAGTATATTAAAACAATGTAACAAGCTAAAGTGTACAAACTCAATACAATTGTTAGATCTTCAAAAGCTCAAAAGCTTTAATAAAAAGCCATGATTTAACTTGGCTCCCAAATGAAGCCAATGTTGGCACCAATCTTGCATCTAAGGGGAAGGCATTATTTGTTATACATGCTTATTTTTTTAAAAAAATTGTTGCTCATTGCATTATTTTTACTGTTCATTTTTCTTTGGTTTTAAAAAACAAAAATGCAAAGAAATGGGTAAAGGAAAACAAATGTTTGTAAAGTGAACATTCCTATGTGGCTGAGACAGTAAGTTCTTCTTTGCATCGAATGATATGGAATATTCTCAACCTTGGAGTATAACTTTTTTGGCAATGAGTATAAGCATGCAAACTCCAATCACATTGATCCTCCCTTAGATTCCCCATTGCAGGAATATAATTGAAAAGTATAGCTACAAATACTGAAGATTCTTCAAATGCAAAATATGTTGTAATATTTACGACCAAAAAAGGTGGATCACTGAGCACACCGATATCATATGATGCAAGGAAGCATTATCCATATTACATCATGAACACCAGCCAAAGTGGACAATTTCTTTCTAAAAAGTTGCAATGGTTGTTCAATATATCCCCAAAATTCCTCCCCCCCCGGATCAAACCTAGTTTTAAGTTTGAAGAGATGTTAGATATTGAAAGTAGCCAATTTTCTTTTCCATGGAGACAATTAAGAGAGAGATTCAAGATGGATCAAAAATTGTATGGGTTTGAAAAAAATGATAATGAATTAGATGTGCTGATGAAAGGGGATTTGAAAAAGGGAATCTCTAGATTTTATAAAATATTGTTGCAAAGAGAAATGGAACCAGAGATGATAAAAGATAATATGATTAAATGGGTGCAAAATATTGGACACTCAATTGAGTTGGATACATGGGTGAAATCATGGAAAATAGATATAAAATTTATACCCAGCTTGAATTTATGGGAAAATTTTTATAAAATGTTACATAGAGGGTACATGACACCTGTAAGGTTGAAAAAAATAACAAAAAATGGGAATGGAAAATGTTGGAAATGTGGTGAAAAAGAGGGGTCGTTCTTTCATATGTGGTGGACTTATAAGGTTGCAAAGAAATTTTGGAAGGAAATACATGATGAAATTCAGAGAATGTATAATTTAAACTTTGAAATGAAATCAGAATTTTATTTGTTGAATATGTTAGACCAACAAAGAGAAATAAGATCTCACCAGAAAACATTGATATATGTTATAACTGTGGCAAGAATGACATATGTGCAACATTGGAAAGAAGGAAATTATATTGATATAAAAGAATGGAAATTAAAAGTTCTGGATATGGTAGAGATAGAAAGGTTGGCTTTTTCACTTAAAAATAAACCAATCCAGAATTTTGAAAGAGAATGGCAAGAAGTTCTGAACTGGATAAAGGAATGAGGGAAAGAATAAGAAAGAGTGTTGGAAAAAATGATAATGAAAATTAAAGATGTTATAGAATAAGTATAAATTGAATGTAATAAGGTTAAAAGTAATAATGTGTTAATCTTAGAATAGAAAAAATGTATAAATGGGACGTAATCACAAACTCAACTGGAAAAATGATGCTTGGAAGTGGGGAGGGGGGGTTCATTTTGAGTAAAACTTTAATAAAAATATATACCAAAAAAAGAAAAGAAAAGAAAGAAACTAGGCAATTTTCCATTGGCTGATTTATACAGGATAAACTAACTCTTTATCTACTCAGTTCTACAACAACAGGAACCTTCAGGAAGCTCCCAGGGTCTTCTAGATACCCTTCACAGGTATTTTTGGTATCTTTGCTCTATATCCTGCTATAGGAAAACAGCTGGATCTTTATCTGCTGTTTCCTCCCATTCTCCACCAGCTATGAGATGCCCATCATCACAGGACTGTAGCTTGGAAATGTGGGATTTTGTTGTAGCACAGTCAGTAGAGAATTCGAGCCTCCAGAAGGACCAAAAAAGTGAGTTGCAATTATGTATGTCCAACTTTCACCATTGTAATTCATCAACAGGGTGCCAGCCATCAAATTCAGTGCTTTCCAGCAAACATTTATAAACTATGCTTGTTGTTGTTTTCTCTGAAGATATGATCACTGTTTCCAATACACTCAAACTTGGTGGTCCATATGTAGATGCCAAAAGTTGTTGCAATTGTAAATATTGTCATACTGCAGCAGTGGGGAGCTGACAAGCAGACTGCTATGCTGAGAATGGCAACAGTTCTTGACCCGTCTATTGATCCTTAGCATAAATCTCACAATTAACTCATTACTTCAATAAATAGGATTCTTGTGCAATCTTCAGATTTGGCTTATCCCATCAAGTTAGTTTAGCATGACTGTAATCAAATCAAACTGTAGTTGACAAGAAATTATATGCCAGGCTATCCTAGTAGCAGAAATTGCAGGGAGCATCATCCTTTTCTTTCTTGAATGACAATCTCTAAGACAATCTGACCAAAAAGAGATGCCAAGTAAGCTGATGCCAAGATCACCCAAGGAAGGGTATTTCAACTGAACTTGACTTGCCAGCTATTTGTCTAATATGACTTAATGATAGAAATGCAGATCTCCCTCTTCCAAGCTGTAAAAATACAATAGTAGCATATTAAATAATGGTTTGCTGTGCTTTCAGATATCAAAATTGACTGTCTTACTGTTGCTTAAAAGTAGAGTTGGTTCTTGCCATTTGGGTCTTTTCTTCTCAAGGCCTGTACTTCCAACTAAGAGGATAAGAATGTATGTTCTCCCTGGCGCCAGCCTGCTCACAGGTCTCCCTAGCTGTCTGCTCGAGCTGAGGGGACAAATATTAATAAATAACTCATGTAAAGTTCACACTGAAATCCAGAGCAGATTCACCACCACAGGAACATGAAATGTACCCACCTTCACTGCACTGGGATTCCTTTGACTGTTGTGATATGATGCCCTTACTCTTCTTATTCATTGGGACAGGCTAGGAAAGTGATGATAACCTGGGACCAGTCATAAATAACCATAGTCCCTCAAGAAACATGAGCTGCTGACTGAGCATTCATTTTATCACTACCTTACTGCTTAAGAACAGGAGTGGATACAATGAGACCCAAAGGCTGCTTGAGGCTGCAACCTATTTTTTCATCCAAGCCCTCCTCCCCATCAAATTTTTTCCAGGTAATAAAACACCCTGTTAAGGTCAATTGGTTATTCCTGCAATTCTCCAGCAACAGTGGGTTTGTTTAAACACCCATCAATCCTTTTCTGCAATTCCAAATAGCCCAACAAATCTGGAAGCTGCAACCAGAAGTGATTTCTGACTATACATTTTGACCAACAGTTGCACACTCTTAAAATTTGAAGTATTTTCTCATACTAGGGTTAGGATTAGTATAAAACATTTTGGTGCTTGAGGTGAAGAACTAGTTGCAGTGGTCCCATCCATTTAAACTTGGCTGTCTTATGCCATTTCCGCACTAGACTGTTATAGAACTATTATTCCACTTTCAACATCCTATGGAATCCTGGGGTTTGCAGTGACATTACATTCATAGTGCTATGATTCTGTTTTAATTGTCATGGTTCTATCCTATGGAATCCTGGGATTTGTAGTTCAGGGAGGGGCACCAGAATTTTCAGCCAGAGAGCTCTAGTACCTCACCAGACTACAAGCCTCCAGATTCCAAAGGATTTTCCCAGGGCAGTTAAACTGGAATCATAGAAGCTATAACTATATAGTATGAAAGGACCCCAATATGTTTCAACTACAGTCAGCCCTCCACATTTGCAGGTTTCACTTCTGCGGATTTGACTTTTCATGGATTATTTGCTGTTACCTCTGCTGCCTTCCTAGGACATTTTTAATAGGGACAACAAGCCTCATGAGACTGAGGAACTGAGAAGGAGGCTTGTACATTTCTATTAAAAATGGTGTGGGGCAGCAGTGGAAGTGGCAGTAAGCCCCACCAGCCAGCCACTTCTGCCTTTTGAAGGAACCCTGATGCCTCAAAGGAATCCATGGTGGAATGAATATGGTGCTCGTACTTTTTTGTGTGTTAAATATGGCTTGCCCTTAACTCTAGTGAATGTGGAGAGATGACTGTGCATTTAAAGTCCATCCCTCCCTTTGAACAAAGTTTATAAGAGTATCTTTTTTAAGATTAAAACTTCCACAACTCCCAATGACCATGCTAGTGAGTCTGAGAACCATAATCCAAAAATTTGATACTTCCAAGCTCTGCCTTTGAACATCAGGACAAGTATATGAATAAAAGTTCAACTCTTCATCTCCCTCTCAGCTGGACTTGTTTCCATCTGGACTTCTTTGCAACTAGATTTCAGCCTTATTCAGTTCTAACCTGAAATACTCTGTAGGTAAATGTTTTGCTTGACTGATGGCATGTATTTACACTGCTCAGTTATTTGAGGACATAGGATAAATCTTTTGGCTTTTCATTTTTTATTTGATCGATTCATGCTCATTCAGGGGAAAAACTGAATACCCTAACACCACTTGGCTTTGGTTTCAAAATAGCTTATCTTTTTCTTCTTAAATTACAACAAATAGCATTGTCCTGCCAACTGCTGTTTATTTCAGAGAAGGAAAGCACCAAAAGGTTGTTTAAGCATTGCTTTCCTTTCTGTAATAACCTTGTTGGCTCCTTACTCAAATTCTTCAAGTTAATCACAGCCGCATACCAGGGCTAAATGCATTGTTAATAGTTACAGATTAACCACCAAGGTCAGTGTCTATGGGATACAAGCTGCTGTGGCAAAACCAGAGCATGTTAATGGACCTTAACAGGACATTTTGGAAGAGTACCCTTCCCTGCAGTGGAATGCAACTGCAAAGTTAAAAGAATGTGTGTGTGTGTGTGTGTGTGTGTGTGTGTGGCTGCGGGCACAGTGGTGGCTATCTCTGCCAACTTGCCTCATTCTGCCTCACCCTCACAGAGTGTTGCCACGTGCACTCAGATTGTTGCCTCATTAGACATATTGTGTTAGCTCTTCAGAAGGTATTGTTAGTCCAATCAGAAACTAGGCCTGAGGGGACACACAAACACACAGAAGTGGACAGACACACACAACTACAGCAACTGCCTATGCCCTAATTTGCTTAGAATCCAAAGTGACTGCAGCAAATGACCGAGTTTAGCTGAAAGCTACTGAATGCAAAAGGCCAGCTATCCCATCCCAGGGCTGTCGAAGAGCACACATGTCAGCAATTGCTTGTGACATCCTAGCATTTGGATAAACTCTCAGTTGCTTTCCCATACTGCATTTTCCCTAGAGCTTGGAAAAGTTACTGTTTGGAAAAGAACTTCCAGAATCCTCAGCCAGCATGACAGGGAATTCTGGGAACTGCAAAGCAAATCCATGGGGTTGCCTTTGAAAAGCATTCAGAAACTTGAGCCAATCACATTCTTTTTCCACCATTTAGTGATCATTGCCCCAATCTACAGAACAATCTGTGGTGTCATCTGTGTTTAATCTATGTTGTAAATTGCCTTAGGTCCTGTGCCAGGAGAAAAGTGGAGAAAGAGAAAGAAAGAAAGAAAGAAAGAAAGAAAGAAAGAAAGAAAGAAAGAAAGAAAGAAAGAAAAAGAAAGACTTGGAGGGGGATTGAAAGTGCAAGGATTTCAGGTGGAAGGAACTGTACATTTCAGACTAGGAAACATGGAATAGTGGCAGCCCACAGAACAACACAATGAAAAGGATTTGGAATAAGTACCTTAGATCTTTGAAACGTGTGAATGGTTCTTGTGTTACAAAGAGGTAAATGACCACTTGCTGTGGTGTGCAGGCATTAATGATACATTAAGTGCTCTTGTAATCAAAGCTTTCTTGCTCCTTCCTTCCTTTTTCACCTGGAGTACATTCAGGTTATCTTCTAAAGCTACCTCACTGTGTCCATAATACATGCCACTTTGACCCTTTCAGCCTGCTTTGGAAATCATGCTAAAACTTAGCAATTAAGCTATAGTTCAGCAATACATATAGAAACTGCCCCGCTTCTTTTCTTCCACCAGTATTACCCTAAGATACAGTTTGGAGGCACCTGCTTCTATTTTAAACTAACCAATTTATGGTTTCACTTGAACTAGGAACACCAGTTAGCTAAACTACCGTTTGTACAAACTAGCCAGGTACAGAAAGTACAACTTGATCTTGTAGTTTGTTCACGAGAACTTGGAAGTAACTTGTTAGCATAAGGGTACGTAATGGTTAATGGTTTTCAATCTTTGGTCCTCTGGATGTTTTGGACTTCAGCTCTCAGAATCCCTGGCCAAGCTGGCTTGGGCTTCTGGGAGTTGGTTTTACAAATCAGCAAAAGTTTGAGAACCATTAACCACTCTCCTTCAGTGAATGAATCCATCCAAAGTATAGTTCAGACAAACCACAGTTTAAGCCAAACTTTGTTTCATTTGAACTGAAGCAAACTACAATTATGTAGTTTAACACCCCTCCCAACCCAGTAGCCTTCAGAGACACTGGACTGTACCTTTTATCATTTCTGCTGCCTAGGGATGGTGGGAGCTGTTATCCAGTACACCAAAAGAGCATCTGCTTGCAGAGCTCTGGTTTAAACTATCATGGTTCAGATGAAATGCCTAGTTCATTAAAAACAGAGGACTAGTGGGTGGAGGTGGGGGCATGACCTCAACATTCAGTGCACATAAAATTTGACAATGGTTTAATGTCATGTTCAATTCCACCCATTCATGTTTTAGAAAGTGTCAAAATATAGAAGTTTCACTATATTTTCTGAAATACAGGTAATAAGCAGAATATTTGGTACTAAAAAGCACCTTTGACTCCAGTCATCCCTTTCATGTAAAATGTGACTGTTGTTGATGTGAAAGATAAATGAGATCTGCATTCTCATTCATGTGGACTTGATGGTCCTGTGACAAAGGGATTTCAGGAAAAACCTATTTAAGGCATGGGAAGATACATTCAGAGCACTACAGGATGTGTAAGCACCTAATTACTACCGGTAGTGATTTTGCTGCTTACCTTCTGACCCACATTGTTGTTTCATCAGTCTTCCTAGAGGCATCAACATGCTACATGGTTTACTTTTTTAAAGACAATAGTGTTTCCCCCACAAAAGGAATATCATCACAAAAATCTGTGGAATTGTTGTTGTTATGTGCCTTCAAGTCATTTCAGACATATGGCAACCTTTAGACGAGAGCTTTCAAAACTTTTCATGTTGGTGACACACTTTTTAGACATGCATCATTTTGCAATACAGCAATTCAGTTTTACTAGCAAACCAGAGGTTAAACTAACAGATTACATATCTGCAATACCCACAGGTGTATCTATGGTGGGGAAAGGCAGCCCCTCTGATTCTGCCCAGCTGCCATCACCCTCGCCAGGAAAGACCTTGGCGACGGTGGCGGCAGTGGGAAAGGCAGCCCCCCCACCTGATCCTGGCCAGTTGCCGTTGCCATTTCCCTTTGCAAGAAAAGACCCCAGCGAGAGCAGTGGCAGCGGGAATGGCTCAGGTGAGGGGAGGTGTCTTTCTCAGTCCAGGAAAACAACACACCTACACACTTCAGGTGACACACTGTTATGACACACCATTTGGAAAGCCCTGCTTTAGACAGATCTATCACAGGTGTTTCTGGGGCTGAGAGTGTGTGACACACTCAAAGTTATCCATTTGGTTTCCATGGTTGTGCATGGCTGAGTTGTAGTCCAATGCTCAAAGCACTATACCACACTGACTATTGGGTGCCTGTAAATTGAGAGATGCATGAATTGTCATAGGCATTACATGTCAGGCCTGGAAATCTTTCTTCCTTTCCAGTTTTCTTTCAATTTTGGGGAAGTGGGAACTTGTTAAAGGAGTTTCGGCAACCAAACTGGGGAGAATTAAAACAGTGTAAAGTCTTTAAAAAGAAATGCAGACTTGTGGCCCTAAAGAAACTGTTCTGGTGCAACTTGCCTCAGCCCTGTGATAAATGATGGGGCTGCAGCCCAATATCTGGAGAGACACAAGTTGTCCACTCCCACTTTAACGGCTAAGCATTACCGAGCGTATCATTGAAAGGCAGAATACTCACGTCCATTCATCCCTTTTAATATTCTTCCAAAGCTTCCTTCTCTTAGCAAAGCCTGGAAAATTACTTCTTTGTAACAAGGGTTCCCAAGCCAGGATGACCACTGTCCAAGCTGGCTGGAGAATTCTGAGAGCTGTAGACAAGGTACCTTTCCAGCGTTTTCTCACAGTTCTTTGCTCTTTCTTGTGACATCTTTCCCTCATGTCCCATTAGCATGTTTTTAACAGGCAGACACTGTGCATTTCCCTTTCTATTATTAAAGTTTTCAAATTCCCCAGTCTTCTTTTTTTTTAAAGAAAAGAACACAAACCCCATTGGATTAAACTCAGAATAAAGTTCTAGTTGAACATTCCATACCGTCCAATTGTCCTGTCCTAATTTCAGAGGGACAATCTCAGTTTACATTCTCTCATACTACTTCTTCAGCTGCTTTAAAAATGTCCAAGTTTCTCTCTCTTCCTCTCATTTCCCCCCTTTGCATCACTTCAGTTAGTGTGAATGGAGTCCCAAATATATGCATATTCTCACTCAATTGACTCAGCAGGAGGGGAAGAGGAGAGCAGGAGGCATAATCCAGGCTTTCCAGTAGAATAAGGCAAAAGCAAACTATTGTAGCCTCTTCTGGCTTGTGGATTCTTCGTCATTAATAACTTTTGCCATCTTGACCATGCTTTGGTGTTGCTTGCCTCCACGTGTCCCAGTTTTCATCTGTGAATTGTTGGAGGGTACACCATTCCATTTCATACAGAGACCAAGCAGATACCTCCAAGAAACCCACAAGCAGGGCAATGGGGCAACACTGTTGACTCCCAGTAATGGATATTCCTTCTGAATATAGAAATCCTTTTTGCTATTATGGCTAACAGCTGTGAAAAGACTTTTCCTTCATCAACCTACCTAACCCTCTTGCCAACTGTTCAAACCTTCATTTAGAAATGCTACTTTTTGAACTACAACTCCTAGAATTCCCCCCAGCCATATATTCAGTGATCATGCTGGCTGAGAGATTCTGGGAGTTGCACTCCAAAAAGGTAACATATTGAAACCCTCCCTGCAGCCATCATCAGGAAAAAAAAAGTCTCTCTATGGGCTTTCGCCACTCCTGTGTATAATTCTATGGACTTCTTGTCTTCTCCTAAGTCAGCTTTTTCCCCTAAAAGCTTCTAGTGCTTTATCCTCTCCTCACATGGAAGATTCTGATAGTTTGCTTGCCCTGTCCTTTCTGTATCTTGGCCAGGATGAAAGCTATTTCACCTTCATCATGTGGAGACAATGGATTATGGAGCTACTGACATTCAATGGGGGCAAGTGTGACTTAACAAGAAAGGAAAAATGTGAGATAGTTGTATTTTCCCCCTTTTCCCTCAGAAAAACAAACCCAATTACTTCATAGTTTTCCTTACTTGTGCTCACCAATCCTGTGCCAACTACTCCATAATGCATCCCCCAGTCTTCTCCATCCTGTCACCTTCAAGATATGACTACACATCCCATCACTCTTATCCACCTACAGATGGCAATGTAGTCCAATACACCTGGTACAGGCACCAAAATAGGGAAGACCACTTTGCACCTTGTCATTTTAGCTGTACAGTCAAACAGCCACGTTTTGTGCAAGTTAACTACCCCATTGTCTATAAGCAGGAAATCTTACACTGAGGTGTTACAGGTACTTTTCCAGTGCTGTCTTGAAAACTTCCCGTGGCTAAACAATATGCAACCACTGCAATTGGATGATCCCACTGATGAGTCAAATAGGAAATTTTAGATCTCACCCTAAGCCACTGTCTACATTGGAGCTCATTGTTTTGTCATTATCATTCCATTTCCTCAAATGTACTGTAAATGCAGAAACAACTCTCAAACATATTAGATGAGCAATGAAACCAGCAGCCCCTTGGCAAAGTTCCACCAGGAGGCTCTTGATTCTATCAGCTCCCAACCCCACAGCTGCTGCTTGCATCTGGCAACAGTGAACAAGGAAGCCATTGCTTTAAATTTCCCATAGCACCTGATGTGCTAGAACTTCTCTGTAAGGCAAGGGAGGGAGATAATACTGTCTGTGAGCTATATGTGACCCCAAAAGGCCCTTGTTGAGGCCTCCAGGGAGCCCCAGCACCATTTTTGGTTAACAAAGTAGTATATTCCCTAATTCTCCCTGGGCCTTATGGTTTGTTTCCTGGTTGAAAAAAAGCCCTTCCTAAAATAGCTAGGAAGGCCTTAAAAATGGAGAAAATGTGCCTGTGCTCTCCAAGGAGAGTATGGGGCTCCCTTTTTGTGCTTAAGAAATCTGTAAAATCATGGTGTATGGCAGGTGTGTGTCTGCACATGTAGTCTTCGAAGACACCACAGGAACCATAGGCAACTCTCAAACCCTCAAGAGTTCACCTTCTCGTAAGACATTGTGAATGACTTGAACAACTGTTTCTCATTGGTGCTGGTGGGCTCAGGTACCTGCTCAAGCATGTTAGTTGCTTATATTGGGTCTGTATTAAAAAAAAAGAAAAGAAAAACCTGTTGGCAGGACCATGTGTGAGTGTTCAGGGAGCCCTGGTGGTGCAGTGGTTAGATGTCGGTACTGCAGCCACAAAGTTGTGAGTTCAATCCTGCTGGGCCCCAGGTTGACTCAGCCTTCCATCCTTCTGCAGGTCGGTAGAATTAGTACCCAGCTTGTTGGCAATTAACTAAAAAACATGTAAACCACTTAGAGAGCACTTAGGTGATAAACAGTATAGAAATACACATGCTATTGCTATTCTATGCTTATCACTACACACTATACCAATGTAACTTCTCCGATATACACAAATGGTATAAATCAGTGATCAAATTTCATTTCTGTAGTAGACAGGAAAGGGCAAGTAGCTGTGCAGGGCACTGAATCCCTAACCCTGAAAAATGTTAGTCTGTCAAACTTCAGCTTTTGAGATTTGCTCCTGAAAAAGAGTTATTATTTCACTTTAATCCTACCTTTTCTTCAAGGAGCTCTGGGCAGCAGTCAACATTATTCTAAATTTTGGAGCCACCACTGAAAATATGCCATCTTGCTGTATAAATATGGTGCTTGTTTATTACAATGTAGAGCATAATCATAGTACAATCCTACATGGGTCTACTTGTAAGCAGGACCATTAGTTCATTGAAACCTTTTCCAGTTTCAGCATGTACAGAATTTCAGTCTTAAATGAATCAGTCCTGCAGAATAGGATGATGGTACACAAAAGAGGAAATAGCCTCTTAAGTAAATTGAGCCCCCACAGCCATCTAGGCCTTGATAAATTAAGTTATAGATGGGACACAGAAGATGGAGCCAGGGTAAATGGTGCTACTTGGGTGTAACGATGGGCACAGACAACGGAGAATGGAAAGGCACAGGTGCTCATTCTCCAGTACTTGTGTTTGTGGATTTAATCACTTCTGTGCCTCCCACATACAAAACAAGATAACATAGCAAAAGAACAAAGGCTAAGACTTAGACAATTCTTTTTTAATTAAAATATTGTGATACCAAGTGGAATGCTACAGCAATCTCGGTACAGGGCGGCATAATAAAACAGGTTTACATTTAAATATCTGAGATAACTTAAAATGCACCAAAAAAAAGAGAACACCCCTCACTGTCTTTGGCAGAAAAAAAGTTCACAGCACAAAAATATTTTAAAAAGAATACCAAATATTAATATGAAATATATTAAGCTGTGTCTCTTTCTCTCTCATAACTTTTTTGCTTTGTTTTCACTTTGTAAACAATGCACAATAACTGAACACCTTTTTACATTATTTATGGAGGGGGATTTTTCCTCATTTTTTAAAAATGCAGTTGTCCAGCAAATGCACTGTTTAACACAGATAGGGGCCCAGGAGGGGGAATGAAAGTGTGTGAAGGCAGAATAAAGAAAGCACCAAGAGTTGCTAGAATCTGTAATGAACTCATATCAAAGTTGGCTACTGTCAGAAGCCAGCTGTCAGTAGGCAAGGGAGTGTAAAAGGATTTCTTCTGCAGATTTTGGAGTGGTTCCAAGGAAAGGGAGGGATGTGTCTGCAATCGATACCTTACCCAGTAGTAGTCTGACTTAAAAGAAGAGACACATTTGAGATATAAAGCTGTTTTGCACATCCATCCGTATTCATTCACATCATTCCCAAAAATGCCCTCTATTTCTTTAAGGGAAAAAACGACTTCCACTTCTTGACCACATGCCATCACTTCAAAAAACACACCACCTCAACACAAACCTCCACACACATACCACACCGTACTTTGCTCACTCTCTCTCAGCATAGTTTCCAATCTGCTCTTTAAGTCCTCTTTGAATCATGACACTTCATGTTAGGAAGAAGCTCTGTCCCAATTTTGCTTTCACAAGATGGTTTTCCCCACTGATGAAATGATCCCAGTGTTACACTAGCTGGGGAAACTGGGCCACTCATTCCAATACAGCTGTGCTGATCTACACCACATGGGGATGCATCCAGCTAAGACAGCTTGAAAACAGCCAACGCACACATTAACAGAAGTGCTTGGGTTGTTCTATGGCTGCTGTTCAAACACAGAGCAGGGAAATTCCAGTCTGAAGCATCATGGGAAACTGCTTCAAAGGAAATGGAATTTGAAGGACTGTGAAGGCGGATATTTAATTCTGGACAAACAGGATATGAAATGAAGGAAAAGAAAGAAGCAAACACTAGAGAAATCTGAAAACGAGAAGGGGGGGTGAAAGAATAGTTTTCACAGAACGAATAGAGAGAACAGGCAGGTCTACTGCAAATTATCAGAAAGGGAGAGGAACAGTGCAAAGCAGAAGGACTGTGGCTGAAATGTTGATTACTATTGGGCTTGTAATTAGAAATATTTACAAAAATAAAAATAGATGTGTTTACATCTCCTTGATTTCCCTCCGCCCCTCACTTCCACAGTACCAATGGCAAGCCAGGTGCTATTGTCCAGACAATGGAAGAAATTGTCTGAAATCCCCAATTTCTGCAGTGGTCTCTTTCTTGGGGGGTGAAAGGTGGATTTTGGGGAAAGAGATGGTGCAGGGAGCTTTTAATCCACTCCAGCACCAGACAAGCCCCCCTGTGCATACAACAGCTTACATTTCAAGGTCCAGGTACCCGCCAGGAGCCCAGTGAAATCAGGCATATGCTTTTTCTTCCAAGACCCAAACCCAACAAGTTGCCCTCTGCAGGGCCAGGGCCACAGCCACAGCCTGGTGGCACGGGAATCCCACTTGGCTCCCCCAGTTTGTATTCCCATTTGTTGGGAAAATTAGCAGCAAAGGACAGGTGGAGCAGCTGCCTTTATGCCAGCATCACTTCTATGTGCAGTGCTCCAGCTGATGTACAGTCCACTGCAGGAAGAGGAAGAAACGTATTCTGGGATATGGTGGGCACGCACTATCCAAAGGAGAGATACTGCAATTGAGGCTTTGTATTCCATGTCCGTGTTTGTCCTCCAGCCTCTCCTGCTTACTCTTTGTCCCATGCTCCAACAGCCTGTTCCAGTCACCGGAAGGGTTCCTCAGTCTTTGCTCTGTTATGAGTTACTGTCCCCTGATAAGGCAGCCATCTGTTAAGGCACAGAAGAGTGGCTAGGTTTGGGCACATCATGTGTGCAGAGGAATCTCTGCCCCTCAGATAAGAATCTCCACCATATCTGACAGATCCAGGGCTTTAGCAGCTGGCAAAGTCTCTGCAAAGAAAAAACAAAACAAAAACAGCCCTTATTTTATTGATAACTATGCCAAGAAAAAAAAAATCAGAACTATTTTTGGCAGGAAAGTAATGCTAGGCACCAATGACCCCAATGTGCTTTGCAATTGAAAACTATCCTGCATGATACAAACTAAAACATAAACAGCCTTAGAAACATACACTGAAAAACGCAACTGATTCTCTGAGAACAGGGCAGGCCTCAAAGCATGACTGAAAACATCAGCTCTGACCTCTGCAATCCTTTCCTAATACTAGTGAAAGATGTGCCACACACAGACTGCTGCTCCCACATTGTGGGAAGTTGATCTAATCTGGTCCTTAACATAAATTCTAAAACATGTATGTTACTTCGTGTCTTCTCTGTAGACTTTGGGACAGGAGGCTCCTCTTGGGCTTATAGTTTTGAGACTTGTTAGACCCGCTGAAATCAATGAGGAACATACATCCCTCAAATGTTCTTGGACCAGAGCTGCCACCATATATAGATAGCACAGTCCATTGTGGTGAATGATGGGAGCTGCAGTCCAACAACTGGAGGACTTAAATGTTCAGCCTGTGGCACACACAGGCTTATCTGTGTGTGCCTTTGGAAAGAAAAACATCAAAGTTGAGGGAGTTAAAAAAAAAAAACCAAACAAGATTGCAGCCACTCAGATTCTCCCCTTCCTAAAAGAATACTTTGATATTCCTCTCTTCCCAATGTCTGAACAGCAGGATGTTTGAGGTATTTATCATTTATTAAACTTTACTGTGGAAAGATGTATCTTCAAGAAATTTAGAAAGCCTAAAGGGGGACAGTCTAACGCACAAGCCACTACTTAATCAACCTCTGGCCCAAAGTCAATTGTTAGTTTCAACAAGAACAGACTCAATGGAATTTATTTACCAGTAGTGGGACTAACAACTGGTTTTAGGCCTCTCCCTGCCCTCTTCCTTACTCTGTGCTTTGTCTCTCTTTCCTTGAGCCCCACCTGCTCCTCGAGGATAAGCCTGTACTGCATTGCATGAAACTCATGATTAGTCACTATGGCAAGAATCTCAGTCCTGGCATTTAGCCTGCAGCAAGCAGTTTTACATTCACCTCTTAGTTATGTGAACCCTCTCAAGCATCCCTGGCAGGGGAAGGCAGTTCACTGAGTGTACTGTGAGCACAGCTATTAGCAGAATCCAGAAGAGAAGGTCAGGCAGGCACTGTGGTCATCCCAAAGCCACTCTCCAACAGCTGGTACCTACCTACAGAATTCACAACACAACTGCTGGTTTCAAGGTGGGATTCTGTCGTGTCAAACTGGGTGTTCTCAGGCAAGCCTTCGGTCTGAGTACTCCCATCTTTGCTGCCATGTTTGGCATGGAAAGGAACACAAGCTGATGGGATACTTGCTTCTGCTGAGACCTTGGGTGCTGCAGGAAGCAGGAAAAAAAAGCCCTCTTTAGATCAACAAAAAACTTGGAAGAGCTAGAATAGGCTTACAGAGTTAAAAGAACCCTTTAGGAACAAATCCTTGGTTAAAAAATTGAGGTTTATGACAGCTGTGTGCTGCTGCCTTTTGCATTTTCACCAACAAGAGGTTAACACTGGTAACAAGATTTTACTACCTGAATCAGCACTGAGAGACTTTTAGCCTAAGTGCAAGAACATTCCATACCCAGATTGTGATTCTGGGGCTTAGTTAATGACCAAGGAATGGCAATCAACTAAAGAAAAAAAATTCCACCCATGGCTCAAAGTCCTGACCAATGGTCTAAGAAGCTCAATTCATGTGTCACACTCCTAATCCTCTCAACTATGATTTCGAGAACCAGGAACAGGATATTTGAATTGGATCACTCTTGCAAAGGCTATACTGCAAACCATAGTTTGCATAGTTTATTACAAACCACAGTACGTAACACACTTAAGTTGGCTTCATCTCAGAGCAAACAATTGATGTCTCCAACTACTTTATGTTCTTGATTCAGGAAACCACAGAGGTGCAGTAACATAACAGCTAAAAGCAACCAAAATCCCTTCTTAAGAACACAAATCTGAGTAAATGCAAAAGAATATGGCCACCATACAGAATATGGCCACAATCAAATGCTTCCTGGAAAGAATACAAAGACTCTCAGAACCGTTATAACTACAGAATCCCCCGTCTCAGTATCAAGTAAAGCTTCCTATTACCTGGATTGCTTTGAGATACACTTTCGCTGGAAGACGTGCCTGGCCAGTACTGGGTACCAAAGGCTGCAAAGATGGATGGCACAGATTTGGCAGGCCTCAGGGAGCTCTGATGAACCTTACTGGGGTCTTTACGAGAGCGCTGCTTCAAGACTTTGATGACAGCATCCTTCTCGAGTATTTGGGCATGAAGTTCTTTTAACCTGGGAAATAAACGAGAATAGACTATGTGAGAAAGAAAAATGGAACAAGAAAGGCATTTTAATACAACATTCAAGGGACCAGTTTTCTCCATCACACATTGGGATTTGACAAAGACTATCATATGATAATCTCCTCTAGTAGGACCAACCTGTTCTCCATCTCCTGGTGCTTGTGGTTTGCCAGCAAAAGATCCTCATCAAAGCTGCTGTTGGGGGACTGGCGTGGGGAGTGATTGATGATGGTGGTATCCCGCTGTGCCGCAGCAGTGGCAGCAGCATCCATGGCAAACTGTCTCATGGTGCACTCTTCTAGGTATTTCTGCTCCCACTTGGTCATGTCAGCCTCCAGGGCTAGGATCTTCTCCTCTCTTTCCCTCAACTGTTCAGAGAGCATGTGGGCATTCAGCTCAGGGGATCCTCCACTAGGCATTCCCATCTGTCTCTGGATTGGCAAAGAAAAACAAGGACAAGCCCATGTAACACTGATGTCCAGTACTGGTGGCAGAAACAGTCTAGTCACAAATACACCATAATTAGTCTAAATTTGGATGCTACAGAGCCTGAATTCTACCACTTTTGGGAACTGTGGCACTTAGGATTTGACTGGAATATGTGCTCATTAAGCACAGACTTTACAACTGGACTGTTTGTTGTTCTCATGCATCTGTCACCAAAGGTGGTGGACTTTAGCCTGCCCCACCACTGGAGGAGCCATGGCCCAGCTCAACATACCAGATGGCTACATATGTGGCAGTTGTGGAAACTGCAACCATTTTTTTAAACACTCAATTTCTCTTCTCCAAATGAAGATTTACTGACATTAGCAATTTCCAACTCTGCTTCCAAATGAGTAAGCCAATTTTAACTGCTTTTAACAACGAACTCTTGTTTTGGGACAGCAGCCCTTCATGAATGGTGCAGGGAGATGAAAGACTTCACTACACACAACAAAATTTCATATTCTTACTATACTTGTCCCAAAAGTTAGCTAGTAATTGTTTCTGATCTATGAATCTGTAGGCCAGATAGTTAACAAACAATCTGCATTAATCCTGGAAAATCTGACTGGACGTGTGAAACAAAAGACAGCTGCAGAGGAACCACATTTCTCACAAATTTGGCTGATTTTCAAAATCTCTGTGCATCTTATTGGGTATGAGATACTGAAGGACCATTTCCTGTTCATAAAAAAAAAAAGGCTGTTTCAAGCCTGAGACAGGAACAGAAAAAGGCCTGAGTTTATAGGGGTGCTACTTGTACTTTGTCTTCCCCACAAATTTTCAGAAGGGGGTATGTGGCCCGCTAAGGTCGGAACGAAAGTGAAAATGACTCTCCCCACACCTTTAGAAGTTGCTCACCCTGGCTATGGATGTTTCCTTTCAAATTAATGCAAAATGAAACAGCTTAGACCCCTAACAGGGAGAGGATACGAAATGTAAGTCATTAGAAGCTAGCTAACTCAATTTATAACCCCTCAGATTTGTAAGCATCTTGGCCTTCCCTCTCACCTGCTGAGCCCTCAGCATCTTCAGCTCCTGCTCTAGGCGAGTGCGGAGGCGCATTTCTAGCTGCTCCCTCTTCTCACAGGCTGCCTGGAGCTGGGCCAGGGCCTGCTGCAACCTTTCCACTTTCTCCACGTACGCCCGTTTCTTCCGCAGCTCATCCTCTGTTTTGGCAGCCCGTGCCTGGGCACTGCTCAGCGCCTGTTCCAGCAGTTCTGCCCGCCGACGTTGGTCTTCGTTGGCACTATGCAGCCGTGCAATTTCACGCTGCAGCTTCTCTCTTTCTTGTTGATACTCATAGTCTGGAAACAACATGCAGAGAGGTTGTTAACACAAAATACAGTCATCTATTTCCTTAATTTGGAGAACAGAACTGCAGCCAAAAACATTCTTCACAGCATCTACAGACTGAAATTTTTCATCACACCATCTATTCTCATTAGTTCAAAGACAAATGGGTGCTGGCCGCATTCTCAGCGACCGCTGATATTTCACATATTCCATGGCAGAACTGGATTGGACCCAGAAAACTGAGAGACACAGGAAACTAACATAAAAAAGATACATGCCAAGATACTTTGATCATAGGCTCTGACCTTGGCTACTAGTTTCCCATTTGGGGTGCTCATATACTGCAGTTTTCCATGATATGATTATGGCAGAGAAACCAAGTATGCTTAAGCACAATGAACTAAAGGAAGAACCTGTGGGAACTTAATACAATATTGTAAAGCAGGGGTTTGTGAGCCTGTGGTCCTCCAGATCTTCTTGTCTACCAACCCCTGTATAATCTTCAAACACAACTGTGAACAATTTGAAGTGCTGATTATGATTATCATATTTATTACCAGCCTTTCTCCCAGGCAAGGACTCAACAGTGGCTCACAACAGTTAAACAAAACATAAGTAAAAATTCACAGCATACAAAAGTTTAAAATGTAATTAAACTATCAAAGATAAAACCGATTAAAAACATAAACCATTAAAAAGAAAGCAACAAGTATGTATTATGTGAAGCCTATTTCCTCTAACCAACCAGTAGTCTTCAAAGGCCTGCTGAAACAAAAGGGTCTTCAAGCTGTTTGTGGACAGCAAGGAGGGTGGCAGTTTAGTGTCTCTGGAAAGGGAGTTCCATACCCCAGAAGCAGCCACTGAGAAGGCCCTCAGTACATGATGTAGATCCAGGCTGTCTGACAGACTGTATCTTCACTTATGAGCCTGCTCTTTTTTGGAGATCTTCTGGAGAAGCTCTCAGAGATACATCTGGGGAGAACATGGCAAGACCTTCTCAAAGGCTGTTTCTAGGCTCTAGAATGGCCTTCCTAGAATGGACAGAATGGTACCATCCTTGTTAACCTTCTGTAGGCACATGAAGGGGTTTGTTGTTTCAGCAGGCCTTTAAAGATAGACTGCTCATAAGGAAAGGCCCTTTAATAATGTGTTGTACTGTCTATATTGTTGTTTTTCTAGTTCAATAGGCATGCCTTTAATTGCTTTAAATTCTATCTTTACTTTCTTTTAATGTGAACTTTGAGCTGAAATCTGTTTAAAAGTTTTGTAAGATGCTTTGATTCCTAAAGGTGAGAAGGCAGGATCAAGAAAATCAATACCATATAAAGAAACAAACCACTAGCCAAGTTGGCTGGGACTGATGGGAGTTGGAGTCCAATGAGATCTGAAGGACCATGCATTCCCCAACCCTGCTCCAGAATTACCAGGGGTTTGCCTGCTTGAGCATACATGCATGGAGGGACTACAGAGGTTCCTCCTATTTACCCAGCCAGAAGCCAGGAGAACAAGGAAAAGTAACTGAACTTTGGCAGCTCCATTACTGGCTGTAGAAAAGCCACATAATTCTTTCCCTCCATCCTTATGAAGTCGTAAGTGCTTACAGGACAATGAGCAAATACCTTTCACTTCTCATTTCCCAGACCCCCAAAGTAATGGTAGCTTGCCACACAAGAAAGCTGTACTGAACACAATTGAATAGGTGGGCCTGATCTATCTGCATGCAACTCCTTTAAGAAGTTCTTTAAATGAATAAGGACCACTGTGCAACTGCAAACAAAGCAGCTATGAACAGACCATTGTCCTTTAATACTGAACTGGGACTGCAGTTATAAAACAGGGTTTCTAGGGAAGGCAGTGCAGCTGATTTTGGAGTGTTCTTGCTTAAGGTCATCCTGTCTCACATAGCTGTATTTGCAAGGCCTGGAAGAAAGGTATTTCAGGAGGCAAGAGCAGAATGGCCTCTATGAAATAAAGGCAGTTTTTTGCATTGGATATTGAAAAATTAAGAACAAGAACCCTCCCCCTGCCACTTCCATCTTTCCCTCACATTAATTCTTGGCAAGAATCTTTGCTTTTTCAAAAATCCAGAACAACAGCCAGAAAGAAAGAGAGAGAAAGAGACACAGAGAGAGAGACAGCAACTTGGACCTAGGACTCTTAACAGAGGGAGTACAGCCTGTGTGCTGGAACAGCCGGAACAGCCACTGGAATGCAAAGAATCCAGGTCACACTGATGGCTGTGGTGATTAATGGCTCTAGTTTAAGTGCCAAGAACAGCTTAGCGCTCTCTGGGGAATGGCAAAAAGCTTCCAAGGGAGGATCCGCCTCCTCCTCTATCTTAAAGGGACTTTAAGCCTTCTTCCCCTTCCAACCTTCTTGCAGCAGAAGTTTTAGAAAGAGTGAGGTACAAAGAACAGCCCAAGTGAGTTAGCACTGCAGTTACAACTTCAGAAACCTTTCAAGAGAAACTTACTCTGGGCAACCAGCTTTGCCATTGTCCCTTGGTTACCATCTTGGTTTTCCTGTGCCCGACTGGCCAGCTGCTTGTTTGCAGACTCCAAACGCTCTGTGGTGGATTGAAAGAAAAATCAGATTAGAACATTATTCAGATGAAATGTCATTAATTACCAGAAGTTTGTAGGCATTTACTGCCATCTGCTAATGCTACAGACTGGGGCAGGGGGTAAAGCAGGGGTTCATTATCAGCTAAACAGGAGCGGACAAAACACAACCCTTCACATGTTGTTGGACTGCAGCTCCCATAACCCTAGCCAGCAGAGTCAGTGGTGAGGAACGACAGGAACTGCAATCTAAATAACATCTTTGCCAAGAGCTATTCACTTTTGCACTGGCAGTATGCACCAATTTGGGGCACCTGATTGCTAGCAATGGCATCTCTATTTCTTCTATGTTTAAAGCTTTCTACGGGTTCGAAATGTCACATTTTAGTTTTATTATTTTATTAGTTTCTTCTCCTAGAATAGATGTGTCAGAGTCCTATTAAACTATGTAAATCAGTTCAAATTATCTTCCCACCCACACTCTGGAGCAGGGATGGGCAACCTTTGGCCTTCTAAGTGTTCTGGGAAGCTGTTATCCAAAACATCCAGAGAGTAAAGATCCCCACTCCTGGTTTGAAGGATTGTGAAGAGCATGGACATCACTACTCAACTTCTGCGCACAGGTCTTTGTCTACAATCTGGCAAACCATGGCTAGCACTTAACCTCCAAAACAGAATCTGAAACACATAATTAAACCAGGGGCGATGGAAAAGGAAGAAGCCCCGCAGCAGAGAAGTGGAGCAAGCATACAAAGTCTCTGAAGTTCATTCACAATTATCGAATCGAGGCTAGGTCTGTATTAGTAGCACTGTTTTTTTTTTTAAAGGTACACAGCACTGGAAGCCTCAATCCAGAATGCAACTTTCTTATAATGAGTATCACCTCTGCTTTGAAACTGGGACTGAATGTACAAACCCAAGGATATATTTTACCTTTCAGATCCCGGTTGAAATCCTGCAACCGCCGCATCTCCCCATCCTTTTTGTTTCTCATGGCTTTTTCCAATGCCTCTCGCTTAGAAGATGCTTTCATTAGATTTTCATAATCCTCTGAAATTCGCTGAATCTCTGTCTCCAGCTAAAGCAGGTGGAGAATAAAAGACTTCAGTTAAAATATTGTCTGTAAGAAAAAATCTAAATACTTGTAACAGATATTAGCTCGACATGTATACTAGGAACTGAGTGGGAATATATAAGATTAGCAAGTATTCCTTAATGTCTAGATCTCAAAGTGCAAGAACAGATTTGAATGCTGTAGTCTGCTTTGGCTCATGTAACAGACTGATATGAGCTGGAATAGCAGATGGTTTTGCAAGTTATGAGTACAGCTTAAATTTCAATGAACATATACTTGTGCCAAGTTAAGAGAAAATGGAGTAATACCTCACAAAACCCCAAGATTGGCTTGAACAAGTCATATCAATTGATTTCAAATCAATTTAAAAATTGTGCAGCACACGCAAGTATCTCTGTAGATACACTGTATACAGATTTGTATATGTATATAGATACGTGTGTGTGGTAACAAGCAGATCCATTTGGAAAAAGTCAGTTTTTCCACCATAGTTAACAAAAAAAAAAAACCCAGCCAGCAGAGCCACCAGCCCTGAAACTCCCTGCAACTCCCATGCTGGCTGGTGGATACTAACAAGTACAATCCAGAAATTTTTTTCCAAACTCTTGAGACAGATGATAAAGCCTTTCATTCTCATGCAGAAATGCAACTGTGATACCAGTCAAGAAACTTTCATATTAAAAGATATGTCAATATTATTGGACTGTTACTCTAATATAATTGTACAAACCACTGTGTAATACTGATTTCCCAGCTGGTGGTTCTGAATGCTCACTCCTAATTTTCTGCTGAACCATGCAAAATACTACTGAGTATGCAAACCCCAGTTTATATTCAATAGGACAAAGAATTTAATTTTAACAACATATAGGAAAAAATTCATTGTTAAAACCATTGAACAGTGAAAGTGACTGTAGCTGCACAAGGAGGCTGGCAATCCTCACAATACCTAAATAACAGACTGTAACAAAGTAATAGAAGATCCATAAAATCATGAATTTAGATTTTCAAAAATGAAGCACTGTTTAAAAAGTAAACTAAATTAATTCCTCATTACTCAAAACATGAAGATTGTTTCTGTATTCTGCAGTCTTTCCTTCTTTTCTCTCTCTCATCCAATGACCCTGCCATCCAATTACATGTTCCATTTTTACCCTCCTTTGCAGGCTTGGCATATTCACCCTACATCCCCACCTCTGCAGGCCTGGCACGTGCCTCTTGCAGTCCCCAAATAGCTCAGCTGGTTCAGAGGGGAGTAGTTTTGCCCTTGCCTAAAGCCAGGCTACAACAGGCCTTTCCTTGTGTGTCTCTGCACAAAAGGCTTTCTGTGACCTGCCTGGTACAGACCCCAAGAGGGTAGGGGCCTGATAGGGAGAAGGCACAACTGTTAATAGAGGTGGTGAATAGACTCTTTTAATCTCCACTCAACAACTGCTTCAGCTTAAGACCTGTTGGATACTGTGTCCTTGCGCTCCACAGCTGTTTAATTGGGAGGGAGACTATGTATATATGAAAAATGGAATTAAGGATGCATTTTCATGACAGCTGCTTCTGAAAACAAACAGAGAAAAGAGAAGTTTTCAGGAAATCTGTCTTTTTGTTTCCAAGAAGCAGCTGTTCTACACAGAGCTCAGCAAATACTTACTTGCTGGCAATTTTCGGGAAGTAACATTTCCAAACTCTGGTTCTAACTATCAATTCACAGGCACTGTTCCTTCACTACCATTGTAAAATGCACCCACATGTTTTGACACCCTCTTCACTTAAGTTTCTATATAGGCTCAATTCTCTCCATTAACATTTGAACCAATGACCTCTGGGGAAGTACAATTAGGACAGTGTTGATATAAAATCCTTTCCCAATGAAGCTGTCAGACTAATTCAAAAAAAGGAAGAAGGTACCATGATTCCCCCAGTAGTAGACAAAGGGAAAGATCTCTATCTGAGCTCTTGGAGATCCACTGCCAGTCAAGGTAAACACGTTTCAAAGTCAAATTTCAGTAACACAACCTCTGAAGTACAGCTAAGACACTGAGTTACATTATTAGTCTTTTCCATTTACAGTGACTCAAAGAATTACAGTCACTTAAGTTGATCATGAGTTGATTAAGTTGATTACGATTTCACTTTAGCCAAAGTAGAAATGAATATGAATGAGTTAGATTGCTGCCACCACCCATAAAACCCTGAAACAAAACCCTAATCCTCCTGTTTTGTTCTGTCACTGCTGCTCAATATTGCTAGCTCATGTTTAGTATGGCAGCAGAGCTAATCAAAAAAGGTTACAAAAAGGTCAAAAGAAAGAATTCTGATTTCAGAGATAGCCCAAATATCAGTTTAGGGATAACCCTACTATTCTCTCTTTCTAACAAAGTATGCAAAGGAAACCACTCTGGATGTGAATCTTTATTCCAGTTAGACACAGGAACTGGTCAACTTATTTTACTGCCTCCAAGCTCTGGTTAGACAGCATAAAACTGAGTCTCCATAGTCTCACTGCCACATGTGCCACCTTAAAGGACTGGCCAGCCAGGAGCTGCAAGTACCCACTTCTTAAAACAAGCATGGATTTAAACTCCAGTGTCATGATGAGCAACTGCTGAGCAAGGGGATGATTTGCAGCTTCTCAACCTACATCTGGATTTGAATCTACTGCATGTGCTGTGGACAATTTGGGCTACTGATAAAGGTAGAGCTGTGCTTTCTCCTTTACCTTTTGTATCCGGCTGGCTTTTTCACTGTAGCTTTCCAGTTCTCGCCGCAGCAACTCATTTTCCCTCTGAAGCTTCTCATTCTCTCTCAGCATCTTTTCATTTTCCATCAACACGGCTTCCATCTGGGATAAGTGGTTACTGGCAGAAGCAGGCTGAGCTGACATAAGGGCCTCCATGCCTACTGAAGAGAGTGATGCCAGAGGGCTGTGGCACAGCGCAGCCTGTTGTGGCAGGAAAGCTTGGGACATCTGGGGCTGCATCACCCTAAAGAAAGAAGAGGGAGAGGAATTAAAGAGAAGCATTTTGCAAGTAGGAGATCTGAGTGCTATTTATTGCCCACTCCCACCAAGTCCTGTGCAAACAGATAGCTTTAGCTCATGTACTTGTAGTCAAATGAACAATGCAAGTCACTGAACTTCAAGGATTTTATATCTTGAATTTCTGTTACTTTAAGCAAAGGATTATTCAATGAAGGCAGCTGCCCCTGATTTGGCTTCAAGGTATTTAGAACCTTATCACACTACTCTATTATAATGCTATAATTCTACTATTAAGTGCCATGGCAACATCACATGGAATCCTGGGATTTGCAGTTTAGGGGGGGACATTTAGAATTCTCAGCCAAGGAACTCTTGGGCTTCACTACATTCCCTAGAAATCCACAGAATATTGCTATGGCACTTAAATTGGAATAATAGCACTGTAATAATGTAGTGTGATAGGATTATTAGAGCACAAAGAAATTACTTTTACCTTCTAGGATTATATGAAGTCTGCCATGAAATCAGTTATTACACAGTACCTACAAAATATATCAAAGTGTGTGTGTTTGTCTGTGGGAAGGGGTCCAAGGTATGGTGGGGAGAATAGGCAAACCAGGTCAGGGAAAGGAGGTCAGATCAGGGAAAGGAGGTCAGGTTAGGGAAAAGAGACAAAAAAGGGGTGGGTTGGCACAGTGGCCCTATATTTCCTCTCTTTCACCCATCTCCTCCTTTGGGTGTGGGGGGGCATTGTGAGAGGGTTCGTGGTGCTCAGAAATTGGGGTGCAAGTCATCTTTAAGTGGCTAGATAGTGGTTGGAGACCAGAGATGGGCTTTTAAATGGCTGTGCAGCCAGATCAGAGTGGCCAAGAGGGAAGTGCCCCCGGAAAAGAAGCACTTGAGGTGGGGGGGGGGCAGGAGTTAGAGAAACTCATAAATAATCAAATCTGTGAAAGTTAAATCTGCAAATGTGAAGGGCTGACTGTATTTGAACACATCACAATGTGTCTGAGAAAACAAACAAACAAAACAAAATAGAACAGAAGCCTGTTTCATAATGCACTAACTTTAAAACAATCAGTTGTCATCTTTTATCCCCAAATCATTCCTCACTGACTGGACTGAGCCCTGATCTCAAGAAAGTGAAGACCACTCAGATGTGTCAGTATCAATACTTTACTTGGGATAAGGACAAGTACCTCAAACCCAACCTATAATGTATTTTGCAAAAGTTATGTCCACACAGTTCATTCCTTCCCGAGTTTCCTATGTTTAAAAAACAAATGTTATTGTCACTCAGTACCTTGTAATTGTTTAAAAAAACAGATGCAACACAAAATCGTGCTGAAAGAGAGGGTCACCCAAAATGTGATGCATACCTTCGTTTACAAGATTTGATGTTTAGACCAGCTTTCAGATTCACAAATAAACCTGCACTGCAAAATTCATATTTGTGAGCATTAATACTTACTGATTTTTGAGCAAATACTGAAGGTGCTTGTATCCTAATCCTAAATTTATTCACTTGGCTCTCTGCTGAGCTTACTGTCAAACACCACAGCTAGACAGCAGACTCAAAAATAAGTCTCATTAGTCTTGGGCCAAGGTAAATGGGAATAAGCTGGCATTTTCAAATGAACAAAGTAGTCAAAAAACCCAGTTTCACATGGGGTATAAATCTGAATGTAGGTGTTATGACTGAAAAACTTTTTAAAAAATTGGTTTAGGACTCTGAAATGAACATGCATACAGAAATATTTCTAACATGCAGACCTCTTGTTTTTGCTTTTGAGAAAAAGCATTATTAATGCAGTTGCTAACAAAGCATAACCTTCAGCTGCAACAGTATCCTGAAATTCTTACAATTCAACATGGCTGCCATCCTGGTGCCTGAATGGGTAGGTGCTTCCTGAGGAGACATGGCCTCATCTGACTGAAGCTTGCCTGGTGGAGACTCATTCAGACATTCTTGTGATCTTGGAACAAACAAGAATAAATGTACCTTCCATTCAGCATATAGCTGCAACCACCCCCTCCTTTTGTTTCTTGAGGAAAGAGTCTATTTCCTGTCTCCAACATTATCTCTTCCTGTCAGCAGTCACTACACTTTGCCTCACAGTGAGAAAACTATGGTTCAGTTCCCCTCATCTTTCTCAAAAGCTACAGCTTGCCAGTAAGTCACAAAAACTGGCAGGCAATTGTAAAACTCATTGTAAATGCTCTCCTAAGATCTTTGTAGAACTATGTTACTCCTAGGCAAATAGGAAAGCCTTTTGTACAATGACTTCAAAAATGCCATGCTTTATCCAAGATTAGCCATCTGCATACTTATCCATTGTTGGCAGCACTGCTCATGATCTCAGGAAGCCAATGATATGTGAAAGAGACAGGATGTCAAGCTAAGTCCTCATTCATATTTTGAGGTTTACTCTGGTTACTCTGGAGTTATCTCCTAAAGCACTTAACCCTCCTCAAAGGGGGGAAAAAAGGACACTTACTATGCAACCACATACAGCCTGTACTAAGCACAGAAGAGATGCTCTCCTTCTTCCCCTCCTCTGTATCTGTTCCAGATGCCACCTCATGGGCATCACCTTCCCAAGTAAGCACAAGAAGTCTAAGTCTGACCTCCACAACATTTTGCATACAGGGTGACCTAAGTTAAAAGATGAGTCCTGAACCACTCCTCTTCAAAACAAAGCCATGTGGACAGTGTGCCTCTTGGCTTCTTGAGCTCATAGATGATCCTCAAAAAAAATTAGGCAACTTTTTTTCCCCGAGCTTGGAAACATTACTATTTTGGATGAAAACTTCCAGAATCTCCTCACCTGCAGAAGCTGTCATCCAAAAAGTAAAAACCAAGCTCTGATATTTTTTTACGGACTGTGTATTTCCTATAAGCAGTTCTATGTAATTTGAACAGATTTTTCCCCTTTCCTGGGACAAATAAGAGCATTGTTAACCAAGATTCTGGTTTCTTTCTGTTACCTCAAACTAGGATCACTTTCTAAAGCAAAATGAACCACACTATTGTGTGGGACTATTGCCATTTGAAAAGATAAATTTGGAAAAAGATAGACAAGCCATAGACCAGCTTACTTCTCTCAAATTAAATCAGAACCCAAGATTCTGAGTCAGTGTATCTCCATTTGGATTGGTTATGTAATATAATCATTCTTTTTCTGTAGGAAAAAAAGAAGGCAATTCCCATCCAAACAGACAGAAGGAACAATTGTGTGAAGCAAACAAGCATTTGGTGGCTGATCAGGCTAGTGATCCCTGAGGGCCTTGAAAACCCCAGCCAAGAATGTATTTACAGATGATTTGGTAACTCAAACGGAATTCATCCTTCCAGAGGAATCTCAGTTTTTAACCACACTGAAACACAAAAGGGAAGGGTAAACAGCACAGCAGGTACTATATACTAGCAGTCCCCAATCTGCATCCACCAGATATGCTGGACTACAACCACCATTGTCCCCAGCTAGGCAAACTGAGGATCACAGAATCACAGAGTTGGAGAGACCACAGGGGCCACTGAGTACAACCCTCTAGTGATGAGGATAATGGAGGTTTGATCAGAAAACACCTGAAGAAAGCAGGATAGTGACAACTGCTACAGAATGGTAAGGTTACCTGATTTCAGGATGCTGAAATCCTGGACCTTCTCTATAGTGGTGCCTGGGGTCTGGGAGGTAACCACTTGATGCTTCCTGTGAAGGGATTAGATAGGGATATTCTGGAGGAGGAGCACAGGACTCTGGAGCCTCAGCAGGCTTCCCTCTGGAGACAGAAAGCTGATGCTGCCTAGATAGCTGAGGGTAGCTATGAGAGGAACTCATGTGGTTCTGAGCTTTAGCCCCATTCCTCTCAAGGGACATCTGCAGGAGCCGCTCACTCAGTGATCGCACATGTCCATGTTTCAGCTCTTTCAGTGATTCATCCTGGTGTTTGCTGCTGGCATCAGAGGCACAGGCTCGGCGTGGCCCTCCTTCAGCCTGTGCCCCAGAAGCTGCCCCAGCCTGTTGGCCCCCTCGTTGCAAAGCATAATACTGGGAATGAGCTTTGGCCTCCTCATAGGTGGGGAGCTCCTCGCCTTTCTGCTGAGGCTGGTAGAGGCGGTACATGTTATTCTCCAGGTAGAGGTGATCGCCGTGGTGCTCCTGGCCCTGCGGCTCCTGCCGTGTGGATTGCTGAACCATCTGGCTCTCTTCCTGAGTGAGACTCTCAAGGGAAGACCGTGGGCTACCACTGCTTCCTCCTCCACCACCACCTCCACGCAGGGCCTGCTGCTGGATAGCCAGGAGTGTACGGTTCTCTGTGAGGTTGCCATACCTCAGTTGCTCCTGGATCAAGCGGTGAAGGACAGTCCCAGAGGAATCCTCTGCTGTCCTCATTCTCAACTTGCCTTTGTCCACCAGTGCTTCCCAAATGCACCCAAGTGAGAGACAGAAAAAGAAAATGCTTCCTCTGGGATCTAGCAACGAATGTCTTGCCAAATGATTCTGAAAGGAAAGAGAACAAGGGTCAGCAGACATCACAGCTCAATGACTAGAGTATAGTGGAAAAAAGTCTCCCAATGCTGCCTGTTTTTAAGTAGTGCACAGAATGACCCGAGGGACTAAAACCCAGCTTTATTTTGTTTTTAAATTCACAACTCCCTCAAAGAGCCAATGTAGCCTACCTAACAGGGTTGCTTTGAGAATACAATGACATAATACTTCCACACTGAAGGAAAAAAACAGAGGAAAAATGCAAAAACAAAACTGCAGGCTTTCTGGTTTTGCTTCAAATTGCTGATTAATATCCAATATAAACCATTAAACAGAACTTGAGGTTTGGCAGAGTAGAATCTAATGAACAAATAATGGCTTTCTTCCAACTTATGCTTACGATTGCAGCCTGATAGTTCTTTATGACAGAAGTAGGAAATGTGACCATCTAGACATTGTTAAGACTACAACTCCCATTATCCCTGGCATTGTCCATGCTGGATGATTCTTAGGGAAGAAACATATCACTGGTCACCAGTTCCAAGTTCACAATGGATGGGACTGTTTCTCATAAAGATTCTATGTAGCTTTATCCAGAAGCCAGTCTCACTGACAATTGTTTTCAATTACACACACACAGGAGTGCATTCTAACTGTGGGAAGCGTACAGAGTGATGTACCATTTTAAAATCTCTCTTTTCCTCCAGTGAAGCAAGCCATGAATGAAGATATATAACTGACTTGATAGACACCAGCCAGGAAGATCTATCTGGACCTGAAACCAAGGTGAAGTTTCCCGGATCTTAGTCCACCACTTTGCCCAGTGAAGCAACCCTGTACAGAGTGTGAAGTCTATGAAAGGGCAGAAATGAAATATTGGTCTCCTAAAAGAAACTGGCTCTATGCAAGAGCCTGGAACAGTTACTCTTTTAGGTAACAACTTCCACAATGCTCAGCCAACATGTGCCTGGGTCACACTGGCTGGGGAATTCTGGGAATTCTTATCCAAAATAATAACTTTCCCAAGTTCTCTCATACAATAGGTAGTAAAGGTATCACCTACTGCAAAAAAATTTCTTTATCCCAAGGCTAATTATTACTACAAGACTTTTTGGAGGGCGCACGAGAGGAAAGAATCCTTTGAAATTGCAAATTCTGCTATCCAGTGGCAAGACCTTCCTACTGACCATCTACCACAAGCTGGCTGTAAAACTGCATTCCTGTCTCCACCTCTATTTGTAGGGGTGTCTTAATCTTTCACAAGAAAATAAGTTTTTTGTTTTACATCCCTCTCTCAGAGCAAAAAAATATTTTATTCAACTCCAAAATAGGAAACAGAACACAAAAATGGTCTCTAGAGTGAAATCTGGCTAAACATTCATTTCCTTGAAATGAGAGATCTCACAAAGAAAAGCACTGTGGGGGCTGCAAAGCAACCAGTGGTTGATTTCTAACAAAGACAAGTTCCACAGCTGGAAATCAAGCATGCCCACCCTCTGTCCTTGAAGTCTCGCCTTCTGAGCCCAGGTCTGTGGAGTCTGGCTATGGCCAAGGAGAGCATTCTGAGCATGCCCCACAACGCCAACTTTAATAATATTTGGCCTACTATACACCAGAGGTGCCAAAACACAAGCAGCGGAGGGGGCACACATAAAGGACAAAAAAGGTTCCAAAGGGGGCATTCTCTCTTGCACCTGAATAAACTATCAGGAAAATAATGTCCTGGAGAGGAACAAGAGACAGATTAATTCTGGGAAGGAGTCATTTTATTGACCTTTCCATTCTGCAACACCACTAAGATGCAACAGAACCAAAACCTTCCACTGTTCTGAGGCTAGAAGGTATGTCCCCTCTCTAAATCAACTCCTGAATGGAAAAGGGGGAAAGAAAGAAAATGAGGTATAAATCAAACACAATTTTAAGTGGACTTTAGCAATGTGAAGAAAACTGATTCTTATTATTAGTTATTTCTTTGCATTGCACATAAGTCAAGGTTTGTATTTGACTAGTGCTGATATGCTCCATCCTTAGATCTCCAAGCAATGCGCGGAGATAAAGGAAAAGCTGATAACAGTCTTATTTTTATTACACTTTGCTCCTCACGGCCGTTTACTTTAATGGCCACAAATTTCGTGGGGGAAGGGGGGACCTTGTTAGTTTTTTCAGAAAAGGCTCAAAACAAAAAAACGTGTTCTGTGGCACGTTTACAAAAAAAAGGGTTGTTAGTAAGGGCGCGATCCTTACATGCCTACTCAGGCAGCAAGCCCCACTGTGCCTAATGGGGCTTCCTCCTCCTAAAGGATGCGCGCACAGCATTCTAGCCGAAGGCTCTATAACAGCAAAGTAGGCACCCTTTCCCGGGATCGCGCTGTCTCTAAGCGCCACAAGCCTCTTTTGTTGCGCGTGTTTGCTTAACGATCGGCGATTAAGTTCTGCCGGTCAGTCCCCGCGACCGATCACAGAAGCTAGAGATATCTGGCAAGGATGAGGATTTTTCCTCCTCCTCTTCCAACCGGCCCCCACCTCCTCGCCGGCTGCAGCCGAAAGCCTTCCAACCCGAATGTAATGGAGAGCGAGCGGGCGATCGCCCGAAGCGTACTCAGCAAACTGCCATCTGCGCAGTCCTTCGAGTTCGCCTGCCTGCCTCGCTCGCTCGCTCGCTGCTGCCGCCCGCTCTTTGTTTTCCAAATAGTTCTGCACTGACATCATCGGGGTTTGGATTGCAATTAACATTCCTGCTAAGTGAGAACCCGGGGCTCGCGCGGCTCCGAGAAGCATGGGCAGCGGGGAAGACAAAAACCGACGTTTGCAGATGTATATGCGTGTATGCCTCTAGTGAACGCTTCGCGGGGAAAGTCGCCCCCAGCTTACACCTGCGATGCCAGCCCCACGCGTGGGCCCCCACTGGTGCCACTGCAAAGCAAGTTACGCGCTAACAACTGACCCCCCCCGATCATCAACAAAGAGACCTCTAAACATTTCCTTCCGCGGACATAACTCGGGTGGAGCGTGGGGAAGACAATGGCCATTTCCGCACTAGCCTGTTCTAGCGCGATGAGTCCACTTTCAACCTCCTCTGGAATCCTGGGGTTTGCAGTTTCGGGAGGGGCCGGCCGGCCCCTCCCGAAACTGCAAACCCCAGGATTCCAGAGGAGGTTGAAAGTGGACTCATCGCGCTAGAACAGGCTAGTGTGGAAATGGCCAAAGTCATTTGCAACAAACTCTGAAATAAGGAAGCAGGCAAAGAGAATGGAAGAGACCCCTGGAAAGCGGCACGCCACGGGGATGCACGGAAGGGAATTCCAGGCAACAGCCATCATCTCGAACTCTACATTTAGGCCGGGGGAGGCCACGGGGAGGGCAGGAGCCTTTCCCTTTTTCTCGCCGCTTTTTCACAACGAGCCCACAAGAGAGGAGGGAAAGGGGCAAAGAACTGGGAGGTCACTCCCCCCACACACTTTTTGACAGTATCGGTGGGGAAAACGCGTCTCCCCCGAGCCCCCGAATCTTCTTGCTTGACACCGGCCTCCGGTCCCCCAAGGGAAAAGCCGAGCGGCCACCGCGGGGCCGCCTCCGCTTTGCGACGCGCCAGCGGCGGAGGGGAGACTTACCAGACCATCGCAGCGGCAGCGGCCCCGCTCAGAACAACGGCCTCGGAGTCGAGGCGGCTGAAACGTCCCCGAAGCCCCGACTGCGGGGCCTCTCCTTGGCTTGGAAGGAAAGGAGGAAGGGAGGAAACGAGCGCTCGCTTACAGACGCACACGGGCTGCCAATGCCCGGCCGGGGACTTGTGCGCTCCGGAGCTCAGCGCCTTAGTGAAGTGTGCGTGCGTGCATGTAACAAGCTTAACTACCTCCTCCTCCTCCTCCTCCTCCTCTCTCAGCGCCTGCCTGCCTGCCTGCCTGCGTCCGCCCCTTCTGGAGGGAAGGCAACTCAGCGCAGCGCCTGCCTCCTCCAGCTGTAATGAGAGCCAGGCAGGCTGCACTGCGCAAGAGGCGGCGGCGACGGCGGCTGCTATGCCAGGAATGCAAGAGTTTTCAGGTCTCCCCCGGGATCAAAGACGCTGGCTGCAAATAACCTTGCGGCGGCTGCCGGCTCTGCCTTCTGCAGCTGCGCCGAGCCCCAGAGCCCGGCAGGAGGCGTGGCGCAACGTCGGCAACCCGGGTTTCGTGACCCGCTGTCTGGTGCGCAGCCCGAACTCAGCTGGAAGAGCGTAGAGGCGCTGCTCTTTATAGGGAGGCCGCATGGAGGGGAGGGGGTGGGGTGGGGAGGGGAGGGGAGGGGAGGGGGTGGGGAGGGGTGGGGTGGGGAGGGGGTGGGGTGGGGTGGGGTGGGGAGGGGGTGGGGTGGGGATGGGGAGGGGAGGGGTGGGGTGGGGTGGGGAGGGGAGCTTCCCTTGTGCGATTCCTGCTTCTACCTGTGTATTGCATATAGGAGCCCTGTCGGGAGTGCTTTGAGGGTGTTCCTGCATGGCAGGGGGTTGGACTGGATGGCCCCTGTGGTCTCTTCCAACTCTACATTTCTATGATTCTATGATCTCTTTTTCCATGCAGTCGTTCTGGCTCTTTAAAACTAAGATGTTTAAGGCTCATTTATTTTAGCATAAGATTGTGTGGATTGTAGTTGTCTAACTTATTTAGATGTAAGTGTTCATGCACCGTTATGTAGTAGCGGGGGGAGGGAGGAGTACTATACTTCCTTGCACACACTGGAAGTTTTCAGACAGAGCGGGAGGGGTCGCTCCCCCAGCTGATTATGTGATGGTTCTAGAGAGGTATGATTTGGCAACAATTGGAGGACATCAAAAAGCCTCTATGCCGCACCCTAATATTTATGTAGTGTATTGTGGGCCTGTGCGCATGGTAAAAATTAGCCCTCATTGCTTCTGTGTCTTAAATGAGGATGGTCCGTCCAAGGCCACATTAAGATGGCTGGGAGAACCCCCACAACTTAACACATCATCACAGTTTCTTTTACTCTGTTTTAGCAAACAGGACATACAAAGGCTATCTAGCGTAAACAGCGCCTAGGGCAAGTGTGGAAGTTGCACTCCTATCTCTGGGGCTGCTTCCTCTGCTGCTGCGGCTGCTGCTGAATCTTCCAGTACAGCTTTTTTGCACCCCCTGGCATTGGGATCCAGGACAGGTACCCTACTTGCCCAACCCTAGATACGCTTCTGGCGATATAGTTTTGTGGCATGTTAAAAATTGAAACAGTTATTGTGACATAAACTTTTGTGAAATTGAGTCCACTCAGGTGCCCAAGCAAAGAAAAGGCTACTAAACATGTTTTTGAAGTTGTATTCGTATACACATTGGTGAGAGTAATACTCAGACTGTTGGACTTCCTTTCTGAGCAAACATGTATAGTTGCCCCTCCACGTTCCCTATGGTTTATGGGTGAAGGACATAAAATGGGAAAATCACAAATATCAAAATGTATGTGTGTTTGTGTGAAAGGGGCTGAGGCGTGATGGGGAGAACAGACACCCAGGGTACAAAACAGGTCAGAGAAAGGAGAGGGAAATGGGAGTTGATGGCCCTATACTTCCTTTCTCACACTCGTCTCCTTCCTTCGGTGTCAGGGGGCATCAGGAGAGGTTTTGTTGTGCTGAGAAATCAGGCTGCAAACTGTCCTTAGCTGGCCAGACAGCAACTGATGGAGGAGAAGGAAGATGAGAGGTGAGATTTTAAAGGGTTGCACAGCCTGGTCAGAGGTGCAGAAAGGGAATGTTCTGCCGGAAAATAAATGCTGGGGGGCAGGGGTTGGAGAAACTTGCAGGAGACCAGAGAGCTGTCAGAGAACAAAATTGGTTGAGAAGCGGAACCCAAGTACTGTACTGTAGGGAGCATGAAGGACTTACAGAGGCTCATTTTGGACTGACTGCGGGCATGCTGCTTGCAAAGTCTTTCAGCTAGCTTAGTGCCTCTTTCCCGTCAGCTCACATTGCAGGCAGTGCTCACATTCAAGCGGTTCCAAGTGAGCCTCTGTAGGCAAGAAGAACTGATAAAAGAGTGGAATCCTTGTCAAATTGATGGACCTTGTTCTTAATTTGAAAGTGCTGAAAGAGCAAGTCATCAGATAATGGGACATCAAAAAGCAGGGGCTTCCTGTAATGAAATCTGTGAAAGTCTCACCTGCAAATGTGGAACGCCAACTGTAGAAGGTTATCCAGTTAGTATTGAGCTGTGTGCTTCCAGTTCAGCATCCAAAATGGTGGTTTTTGGAAAAAGGTGGGTCAAGTACAACTGGTACTTGGATGGGGAGCCCACAGAACAAATAGATTCTTTCTCATATTTACGGATGGTTTTTACAGACACAGGGCCTTAGCTCAATCACTTCAAACAGAGTTCTATAAAGGCTGCAATAAACTAAATTCCTTAGTTATAACCACCCAAGCCCTCTGCTTGCCATTTTAAAGGTCCACAAGGCAAAAATTGCACCAGTGCTAACCTATGGTGCTGAACTGTGGGGGCTGTCAAAAGCCCCTTTACTTGAACAAAATCAAGTACGCTTCTTAAGAACAATCCTGGGGACTGACAGGAATACACCTGCAGTAGCTGTAAGACTAGAGCCAAAACAGGCACCCACTCCATTTATAGTTTAGCAGTAACCAAAGCTTTCAACTCTTGGTGGAAGATTCTCTCAGTGGAATCTGATAGACTACCAAAAATGTGCCTGGAAGAACAGATGAGAAGACTGCAACCCATCTCATGGATTAGCCAACTTCTCCAAACCATCTCACACTTTGACTTTTCAGCACAATATCTACTCTCAGCTGGACACCAGGCCACATTTTTCATATTTAAACAAAGAGTTTTAGATGTGAATACCCAAACTGATATTGAGTCACTTGCAAACATCAGGTTGTTGAAATGGCTGTTGAAAAATAAAACATCCTTTCAAATTAGAAAAATACTTGAGACTTGTGTTTGACTCAGTGCCAAAGGATAGCCGTTACTAGAGCAAGATTTGAGCTGCTAGAGTATATGATTAAATACGGACAATTCCACCAAGTGCCATATTTTGACACTGTCTGTGGTATATCTGAAATAGAAGACATTGCATATGTTCTTTTTAACTGTCAATTATACATCCCAGCAAGGACCCAGTATCTACAGATATTACTTGACAAAACAAAATACTGGGACCCTATCAAATGATTATCCTATTTCCTTCAGGGCACTAACACATATGTAGTCCTCAGAACTGCTAAGTTTCTAGATAAGGCTGTCCAACTGAGAAAACAATTTATAGAACATATTGGAGTTGCATGCAAGGGTGATGAATTAATCTAAATATGTACTGTGTCGGTATTTTACTATTTTCATCACAAGATGATAACCTATTATTACAAGTTTTTGTATTTATAGTGTTTTGCATTATTCTTCTTATATCATCTTATATTTCGTCATATCTTACCTTATTTTAGCTTATTTTACTCCATCATATTTCAGTTACTCATTTTACTGTATTTTATAATACCTGATGTTATATTTTTTTATATGGTCAACTGACTAATCAATAAATTTATACTACTACTACAATTCAGCAGAAACAAAAGAAAAAACACATTGGCTGACATCCTATTGGTGACATACACATGCATAAGATGCTATGGGTGTGGGGCAAATTATTTGCCATAGTGCAACAGGTGTATTCTGCTGGCAGCAGCAGAAGTAGAGTTGTCCGTATAGAAATGTTGTGGTTGCGCATTGCACAACAGTGACCAGTGTGCTGCACAGGAGTTGTATAGTGCTGGAGTAGTGTCTCTCAACATGTGGATATTTACACTATGCTGAAGGGAGGTTGGACTGCAGCGATAACTTGGCACACATTTTGGACTGGGGGTATCCAGAGCTTCCTAAACAGGTTGCTATGTTTAGATGATAGAATTCACTGGTAAATAGCATCAAATACGATGTTTTTTAGCCAGTGATAAAATACAACTGAACCTGACTTTTGAGTAGGAATTATAAAACTGTACTATTAACCACTTACCAGCTTAAATATGAAAAAGGTTCCTGAAATTATCATGCTTTCTTGAACCATCTATCCACCCTTTTTACACTTCTATTAATTTTTCTTGTCACTTGTACAATCTGAGATAACCTGACACATCAGAAATGATCAAATAAATCCCCAAATGAACAAACCATTGACTGATACACTGAGTTTTCAATTCACAACAAATGTTCTGAACATGAATAAATATTACATAACAACAGGGAATGCATGTCAATTCACTTACCGTACTGGACAGGTTACAAGCACCTGATAATATTGTTGGGTAGGCAAAGAATACCTCAAAGTGAGAAGGAAAAAACAACAATAATCTATACAGATTACTTGTGGTAGCAATTGTGCAATACACTTGTTAGAAGTAAGTTCCACTGTGTGTTTTACACTTCATTTTTCAGTTAGGCATGCTTACCAAGTTTTGTTGGCATTCTGCCTTATTTTTCTTACATCAGGAACCAAGGAAAGAGTAGACCAAGTCACTGCTACCTTGCAGTAGTGACTTCAGTAACTACCAGGTTGCTGTACAGAACACTACATTCCCAGCCAAAACTCTTCAATTCTGAACACTTCCAATATTGTTCCTTTCAGAGCTCCATTTTCCCCCACTGCAGGGCGGGGGGAGGGAGAGATGCTGCCCAGTTGCTTCCTAAATTTGCATGAGAAACTGGTCAGGAGTTTAAGACTGCACCCCAAAAACTACATAGGAGTAATCCCACTTGAATGCAATGGGGTTTACTTCTAAGTAGTCACACAGCATAATATTGTGATGTAAAGGCTTGTTTGTTAATGTAGTGAACAATTCAAGGAACTGGATAAATGGAAAAGAGCAGAGAAGGGAGCAAAATAACTCAAATTTCTTGAAAGGAACCCTCAGTTCAATTAAAATTTTACCTCAAGTCCTGTATGAAATCTCAGAAGACTCACTAGTTTTTGACACCCACAAAACCTTGTATACTTCACTCTCATTTGCAACAATTTATTACCTTGCCCATTCTTTCAGTGACTATCCCAAACTGCATTTGCTTGGTCATTAAGGACATTGTTATGCATTAGGAGACACAGACCTTAAATTAGGGGTGGGGAAAGTGCAGCCTAATTTTGAGGTTTCCTAGCTCCCCCTCTCCCCACATACATTTAAAAATATTTTTGGAATGATTTGGCCAAAAGCACAGAAATGTTACTTTTTGAATTATACTTCTTCCAAGTTGGGTTCTCAAGAGTTGTAGCCCACAAAAATAACTTTTCCATGTTGGTCAAATGACAGCTTCCGCATAACTTGTTTAGTACTGTAACATGAAAGGAGAGAAGAAAGGCATTATGTGCAAAATATATTAGCATAGGGTTTTGTGCAGTTTAGGGGTTTTGTTTGTTTGGTCGTATGCAAGATGCACTAAACTTTTTGGTTCCTCTTGTGCAGTTTGGACTAACAGAGATTGATGCAATTGCCCTGTAGCTTGTGACGTGCATCTGAAAGTGCCTCTGCCTGAGATCTGCCTAATGCTAAAACCATCACATTTTCCAGGGCCAGTTCTAACAAGCTGGTAAGCAGTCAAGAGAGGAAGAAAGCAATCCCTTGGCCCTTTCACACTATACTGTTATATCACTATGAACTACAAGTCCCAGGATCCCATAGGATGCCTTTAAAATGGGATCATAGTGCTATAATTGTGTTGTAAGAAAGGACCCTTAGTGTCAATCAATATGTGCCCCTTTCTAACTGAGAAAGAATTGTAAAGCTGGAAAGTACTACTGCCTGGGGAAGTTATCATGATTGAATGCTTATTCCTTCAAATAAAATATATGTCAGTATACATAGCAAACTAGCATCAACCAAGGTGTGCTAGTTTTTATATACCCATTATTTTAAACAAATAGAGGAGAAACATTCAGCCACATGAGCTCTCAACTGCTACATGATGTGTTACAAGTCAGCCACAGGTTACCATCTCATTGGGAACTTGCCTTTGATGTTTGTATACATTGACACCTTGGCCTTGATTTATTCTTTTAGCCTCCAAACAAAAGAAATAAAAATCTCATTTGTGGTGGTGAAGTGACTTAACAAAGCAGGTTTTTTCACCTTCAAATCTATTCGGATGTGATGAACATTGTCTTTCTGGGCTGTTCTAATCACTGCAATCTTATCTTCAACAACAGATCAGCTAGTTTACCACAAGACTTAGTCAATCTTAACTGGATTTATGATTCAAAAGAAATGCCTAAATGTAGCCTTCTCCAACTTGGCCATGCTGGGTGTGGATAATGTGAACCTTAGTCCCATACTTCTGGTGGTCAGTGGGTTTGGGAAAGCTGATGCAACAAAAAACCAAAAAACCAAACCAAAGCAGATTACGACTCCTTAGACTGCAGCTCCTAGAATTCCCCAGCCATCAAAACTGTAACCATGCTGTTGGCTGGTAGACTTGGAAAGCTGTCATCCATAAAAGTAACATTGATAAATTATGGCCTTTGTAATGTAAGAATGTACAACCTCATACTCTCTACCTGTCCCAGTTTGGCAGGGACAGCCCCAGATACCATTTTACTTTCTCAAATGCTACTCCTCCTCCCACTCTCCCTCTTTGTCCTCAGCATGCAAAGAGCTAAAAGTCAGTGATGTAGACTTGAGTCGATTGGCTCAGATTCGAGTCAGACTTAAGTCACTTCAGAGACTTGACTGGGACTTGACTTGGCAAAAATTACACACTGACTCGACTTGAGACTTGCATATTTTTAGTGACTGACTTGCTGCCCTTGGTTCAGTAACATAACACATTCATTGAGAAATCTTACAACTTACTGGTCATATGACAATCTGTCTCAAGCCCAAAGTGTGGATACATTTCTCAGAGGGAACAGCAAATGGGTTTGAGGGTGGGTTGAGATCTGCTCAGCAGCCTGTCCCTGCTTCATGTAGGAGGAGCTTTTAAACACCTTTCCTAAGAGCAGAAGGCAAGACTCACCCCTAGACTGCAGAGTGTGTATCTCAGAGTGGAACAGAAAATGTGTTAAGCAATGGGCTTGAGGAGGAAGGATCCTTCCTTCTAAAGCTCTTGAAGCTTCAAGTAATGGGGAATAAGAAGGATCCTACTCTCCACTTCTGCAAAAGCCTCCAGCTTTGCAAATGGGAAGTAAGAAGGATCCTATTCCCCACTTCCAAAGCAGCAGATGGCAAAATCACAAAAGCGGAGGGCTGACTCTAGTTAAGTTGTTAAAACTGACTTTATTTTGGCATATAGGTTGGGATGTAAAGTTGGCTTCCAGATTTGAGACTTAACTCAAGACTTGACTTGAAAGTATCTTGCAAGGACTTAAGACTCAACTTAAGACTTGAAGGTAGAGACTTGACTTGAGACTTGGAGTAGAAGACTTAAATACATCACTGCTAAAAGTAGAGAAGTAATTTTCACCTCTCAAGGGGAGGGAGAGAAAGGAGAAGAGAGGGTAGAGTCTTGCCCTTCCCAGTCATCTCAGACAAAAACAAAGTGCCTCTTAAAATAGTAGTTTTGTGTATTCCTCTTCACTAACAACATTTTCCCTCTTGTTGCCTGGCTGCACCTTTTTGATCATGCTCTGATATTGTACAACCACACATGTCCTGGTTTTCATCTGTTAAATGCTGGAGGGTATGCACCCCTTAGGCTATAATTGCTACTGACTGCTCTTATTCTGGGACAATGAAATAGAGAACCTTTGTTGTTGTTATTTGCTGTCAAGTCAGCTTTGAGTTATGGTGACTCTATGAAAGACAGCCCTCTAACAGCCCAAGGCTATCAACAGTTCTGATCAGCTTAGGGCCATGGCTTCTGTTATGGAATTAATCTATCTGTGATGGGTTTTCCTCTTTCCCTACTGTCTGCTGTTTTACTGAACATTTTGGTATTTTTCCAGAAAGTCATTTACTCTCATGAAAAGTCCAAAGTATATCCTCAGTTTAGTCATCTTGGCTTCTAGAGAGAGTTCAGGCTTCATTTGCTCTTGGGTCCATTTATTTGTCTTTTGGGTGGACAATGGTATCTGTAGAAGCCTGCTCCTGCACCACTTTTCAAATGTTGAAGTTCTTCCTGCAGTTGCATAGGGATGGGGGCACTGGGGGCGGTTCACCCCCAGCGGCAATTTTTTTTGGTGTCCTGGCTTGTAGCCACACGCCTGCACACTATGGCTATGCCCCTGCACTCTAGCCCCATCCCCTGCTGTCCCCCTCCATTTACTTCAAGCTCTACCACTTTCCTCCTGTCAGCAACCATAGGGGTATTGCCGTTCAAGAGGGAGAGGGGACCTAAAACAGACAGACTGATGAAAGGACTGCAGGCACAAGTCCTCTGAAAACTATCAGTTCAGACCTTTGGCAAGAACAGTTTGTCTCTTCCTCCGCACCTTTCTGGGCAGGCAGGAAGAGGGAGTGGAAAAAAGGTGGTTGAAGGGAGACTGAGAGAAAAATAGAAAGTGTCACGTGCTAGCTGCCACAGATTACTACTGTGAGCATGCAGCTGTTAACGGAAAACTAGATTCCACACCTTTTTTAAAAGATTGACACAGAGGGAACTAGATTGGTGCAAATTTCCATATATCGCTTTTAAAGTGTGTTTAATATTTTCCTTGCTGTACCTTGTGTGTCACCCTCATATCTCTGGATGTGAGCCAAATTTTAATATTACAATTAAATAAATAAATCCCAAAGTCTGAGCACTATCACTAAGAGGGCCCCTCCATGTTAGCCACAGATTTAACACCAGACTAAGCAGTGGCGGAGCTTGGAGTGCATGGAGGGGGTAGGTGAAGGGGTGTGTGGCTACAGCGTGCGGGTGTGTGGCTACAGTGCGTGAGTGTGTGGCTATGGCGTGTTGGGGAGGGCAAGCAAGGAGCCACGGCACCTCCAAAAAATTGCTGCCAGGGGCGCACTGCCTCCATTGCCCCCCCCCATCCCTATGCAACTGAGACTAAGGCCATTTCTGCCCTACACTGTTCTAGTGCTATTATTCCACTTTCAACATCCTGTGGGATTCTGGGGTTTGTAGTTTACTGAGGCCAAAGAGTTCTCTGACTGAGAATTCTAAATGCCCCTCTCTAAACTGCAAACCTCAGATTCCATAGGATGTTGAAAATGGAATAATACCACTATAACAGTGTAATGCAGAAATGGCCCTAGATTAAAAGAGAGGGTGTCCTTTGGCACTTTGAATAGCCAGGAAGACTCAGCCCATGAACATCCATACTGAGTAGAGATCTTTTTCCTTATACCCCCTGGTTTGCTGGAAATGTGATGACAAACCGCCTCTTTATAAAATGTGTTCCTTTCCTTACTGAATAATTGCTGTCAGTCCTTCAACCCACTGTGGATAGTGAAATTGGAATTGAAAGTCAGAAGTCATCAGTTCAAGGCCAGCTTGAACATAGAACACACTTATTTTACAATGTTTTAGATTTTTTCCCTCCTTTTTCAGGTTATCCAAGCCAGCTAACTTTTTCTTTAAGGTACAATTTTACCAAGCTTGAAAATCTTACCTTCTAAGGCTCCTCCTTCCAGTAAGGCTGGCAGCAGAATTCTAGAAACAGTGGTCCTATGCCTAAGCTCTGCAATTTTAAAACTACAAACACAAAACAAGAGCAGTACAGAGAATAAACTAAGCTCTGCATAGTGTTGTTTCCAAGTATGGGATTATCTCTCCATGGTAGAAACTCTTGGGAAAGAGGTGTCCCAGAGTTGGACTCTTCCTCCTTTTTAAGTTCCTAGTGACAATGAGATGTATAAGGGCTTTATATAGATATTTTTGGGATAGTAACAGAGATAGGAGGTATCCGAACATTAAAAAAAAACATTTGGCTGCCTCTAACATATAGATTCCAGGGTCTAGAATGTTTTCCCCACCTTGACAATTACCTTCATGTACTTGTAAATGCTCTAGAGGCACCAGATCCTGTCTGATCATGGACACTAAGCAAGGAGAGCCCTGGTTAATAGTTGGATGGGAGACTGTCAACAAATACCAGATGCCATGGGCTATATTTCAAAGGAAGAAACTGGCAAAACCACCTCTGAGTATTCCTTGTGTAAGAAAACCTGATGAAAATTCATGGGGTCACCTTAAGGCAACAGGCATCTTGAAGGCAGGGAAACACACACACACACACACTTGTGTGTATGTGTATGAAGAGAGCACAGGCAGCTTGTTGCTAGAGGAGGGGTATTTATTGACAGGGGATAAGCATCCTGCCTGCCAGCTGCCCCTGGAAATAAATCTTATTTAATCAAAGCTGTGAGAGGATCTGTTGTCTTTAATGCCAAACAAGGCTGGTTTAAAAAGAAAGAGACCGCCTTTGCCATCTGCTCCTCTCACTGCACAACCCACAATGAAGCTTCTCTCCTCCACCGCTCCCCCCATCCCACTGCCTTGCATTTGCCTCCATTTGACAGGTGATGGCTGTTTGTAACGAACAAAAAGGCACAATATCCTTTGACTGGAAGGAACATTCCAGGGGCGGCTTGGGAATTCCCTATGCTTCCCTTCCAATGGCAAGTTCCCAAACTATTTCCTTCTCTCTCCATCTCCCACTATGAGTATACTGCTGGGATGATGTGAGATATGCATATTTGTGACTGAGATCAGATTGAAGGAGTCATGATATTTAAATATAGGTGCAGAAGCTTGTGGAGAGAAAGACACACACTCACAAAAATGAGAATAATTTTATTCAATGATGTTTAAACCAAGGAACATAAGATTTCTGAAGAATTAAATACACTCTTTTAAAAGATTCATTGAATTTAATGGATGCCAGGGAGCTGAAGCTGAGATGTGCTTCTCTTCACTAATTTCACCATAAGACATATCCAATGTTCCTCTGACAGGGCTTGGGGATTTTTTAGATTACAGCTACCCGAATCTCCTGGCTGGGAGTTGTGATTAAAAACAAGAACCAAAACCAAACAGCTTTCCCAATACCTATGATGACAAAACCCCTGCATTCAAACGTTACGTACAGAAAGCATGAAACGTATTGTGTTTTGGACATTTGTATTGTAAAAATTCAATATTATACCATGTGTTTTATTGGACTTTTAGTATTACCCATAGCAGTGGAATCAATTAGGATGAATGACAGTCTGGAAATTCTAACAAATATTAATGGAAACATGTTACATTTTGGACTTTTGTATTTTACTGTAAAAATCCACTACAATGCCATGTATTGTACTAGACTTTTAGTATGATGGAAGCCATTATGACGAATGGCTGTCTAGAAATGCTAACAAGTAATAAAACAAAATAGAGCATTTTACAGTTCCAAAAATTTTTTGTGTTCAAGGGATTTGGAGGGAAAAAACTGCCCCAGGCAACAGAAGCATAACCATGAGGAGAGTCATGAGGACTAGGTGCAATAAATGAGAAACAAAAGTGCATTTGTGGCAAAATGAGCTGATTGTGTAGGAAAGCCCTTGGGCTTCAAAGCAAGATGGCAATACCCTTTTAAAAAAAAAACAAGAGCCACAGAAAAAGTTTCACATAGATACAATAAACAAACAATAAGTTGGATCCAGACTTAGTCATACCTGGAGTAGATCCAGGACTAATTTGTGTTCCCTTCATTACATTGGGTCTACTCTGAGTATGACTAAGCCTGGATCCAACCCAGAAAGTATTATGTCTAACTTTGTTCTAGTCAGTGAAAACTTGCTCATTTTTAGTTTTCTGTAAGATCTGGGAAAGTACCCAAGTCTGAGCTCTGGCAGACTTTGAACAGAAAGAGAATGGAACATTGACAAGCAGAAACAGAAAATTCTGCTTTCTCCCCCATTCCTATTTTAGATATTTGGGGGTGGGGGGCAGGGGTGGGCATTGTCAAGAAGATCTTAAAACATTTTTATCTGGAAGATTTTTGTTTGTGTGCTTGCTTGTTTTATAACTTCAATTTATTAGACACCTTGTAAAACAGATTCTTTAGTCCTCATAACTGTAAAACAAAAAAACTCTCATGGAAGACTGGGCTGCTGCCCCCACCCAGCTCTGCTTTCACCAGTAGGTGAAGGCCTCCTTGTTTAAACAGGCGTTTGGAGATTAACTGGCTGTGCAGAAGGTTTTTTTTTTTTTAATGTTGCGTGTTTACTGCATTTATTAAATCTTTGTTGCTTTGCTTTTTAAATTATTTGATACTGTTTTAAAGTATTGATATTTTACCATGATGGCTAATTAATTGTGTCTTAACTTTCATGTCATCAGTTTTTTATATTGTATCTGGATTTTAACATGGTTGTAAGCTGCTTTATATAAATAAATAAAATAATATAAAATAAAATAAACAATTGTTTTCCCTCCCCAAATACAGCACAACAGCTGATTGTACAATCAGCACAAGAGATAATATGAGGAATGAAACATGAGCAAAAGCAGGAGAAAATTCTGCCATCCATACCACAGGACTAGACCATACTAAAGTATTTTCAAACATAGATAATACAGCAAAGCCAGAGGCAGTCAACAGAGGATAAAATGCAGAAGTGAGTATCATGAATTAAATTCTTAGTGGGCTTGGACAATTCTTTTTCTTCTTCTTCCTCTTCTTCTTCTTGCAAGAATGTTAGCTCATCACCAACAGGACACCAGCATGGACACTAGGCAGTCCTCCCTAGGGAGAGCACTATATTTTGGGTGCACCACTACTGGGACCCCTTTCCTTTGTAACTATCCTCCAACTTCAACTTGAGGAGCCATATGGAGGAGGATTTCCATAGATGTCCTTAAGGCATATGTACAGTAGCTATAGATAGGAGAAGGCATTTCATCAGGTACCAAAGTCACAAACCATGTAGAGTGGAGAAGCATTTGAATTGGGACCAGAATGGAATTGGATATCAGCAAAACTAAGCCATCAGATTCCATCTGCTATTGGACGCTAAGCAGGGTCAATCTTAGTTAGGTCTTGGATAGAGACCACCAACGACTACCAGGTGTTATGGGCTGTATTTCAGAGGAAGGAACTGGCAAGCCACCTCTGAGTATTCCTTGCCTAGGAAAACCCTATGAAATTCATGGGGGTCGCTATAAGTCAACAAGCAACTAGAAGGAATGCACACATATAAATCTAGATAACTGAGTTTAGCAAAAATTGCTTGTGTATACTTTGGGACTGCAGTGTAAAAGATTAATCTTAAAAACATTTGTGATGATATTAATATATTTGTTGCTCTGTTCAGTGTCTGGATGGGTCTATGCATGTGGGGCTACAGCCCTATATGAGAGGAATGGGTTATCTATGGGTTTCCAAATTTTGTTGGACTGCTATTCCCGCCACCCCTCACTCTTATAATATATAAACATTTCAAAAGAGTATTTACGTAAGAGTATTAGTATGTGTGAATATTGCTTACAGATTGTACATACCTACTTCACATCAAAGCTGTAGAAATTTCTGAGCTGAGAAATCTGAAACCATTTACTAGCAGAAAGAAAGCATGTGTCTAAAGGCTGATTTTTTAAAAATAACTTGTAAGTGGACATAAATAACTTTGCACTTTTGATCTGAATGGGGCATGTACAAATATTTACACATGTACAAATATATGCATGCTTTTTTTGTAAATGGACATAATATATTTATGTCCTGTCCTTTTGTAATTTTTATGTAACCCTCTAAAGGCCTCAAAAGCAGGCTGAAACACATTGGGCTTTCTTTCAATTTTCTTTCAATTAAAAATCATTTACGGTAGCTTCCTGGGAAAGTTCCTTTTTCCTCATGAAATTTATTGGAAGCACTCTAGTTTCTGCTGCTTTTCTGCTGGAACCCAACAACATCCGAAGGGCTGCACATCCCCTATGCCTGCTGTATGGTCTACAATAGGCTTATTAGGGTTATTAGGTCTTGAAGATGATGCCTGTATTATTTTTTTTAATGTATCAGGTTCAAAGGAAGACTGTGGCATCTGTGTTGCCCATAGAATCTTATAATCCAATCTCATCTGGTGCGTATGCTAAAACCAGCGGGGCTCTAGTTTGATCCCCAAAAGTATGGGAGTGGCAGGGAGAGAACCACATACTTTCTGGCATTTCACATGTGAAGACAAGGACATGTATAGTCAAGCAACATTAGAGTGTGGTCAAGATGGCAGAAGTTAATAATTAAGAAAAACACAAGCTAAGAGACTCTGCAGCAGCTTGCTTTTCCCTGCTCCCTTCTCCCCCTTGTTGAGTTAATTGAGTGGAAACTACCTTTGCAGTTTGAATTCAGTTTGCAGTAAGTGAAGTAGGCTGTGGACAAAAGGGGGAAGTAAGAGGAAGGGAAAAAAAACAGAGCCATTCTTAAAGCCCCTGAAATAGTGGGACAACAGAGGACTGTCCCTGCAATATTGAGACAGTTGGAAGATTTGGAACCAGTGGAAAAATATGGCAGGGTTTGCAGAAGCTTTTAATCATGCAAGTACTAGATCTCTGGAAATGGATCTGGCATCTCTAACTGTATATGTACTAATTAGTTGTGATAATGGTAGCAGTTTATGATGATAAAGAGATGAATGGAAAAATATGATCCACTCACACAGAAAATATGTATGATCTTAAACAATACATTGAAGCTTCCAGTCTAACCATCCTTGACTTTGAAATTATGGCGGCAGCCTATTTTCAACGCTGGATTGTAGTCAGTTCATCATGGATAAGGCATTTGAGGTTAATGTTGTCAGCATACTAGAGAACTGTAAAAAGGCAAAAAATCTTGTGGACTATGTTTGAGACTAAACAAGTTTACTGTGGCAAGACCTTGTGTAATCAATTACAAAATTGTTTTATTGTGGCATGAGGCTCAGTTTCATGATATAGACCAAAGGAAAAATAAGTGGGTGTTTCCAGAAGCAGAAAGAACTACATAAATTTCACATGGGTTGTGGAGATACACAAATATCAGTGCCATAAATATTCACAGCCAAGTTTTTCCTGCTTGTAGCAATATCTTTAAAATAGAGATTTTGTCACTTGTCAATAAGTCACCTGTCAACTTACGGCAACTCTTTTATTTGTTTATTGTATTTATTGTATTTGTAGGCCACCTTTCTGCCAGAATTGGGACTCAAAGCGACTTCCAACAATAAATACACATTAAAAACATTACATATATTCAAAACAGTTAAAAACATTAAACTGATATAAAATCATAAAAACACTTAAAAGTATACTCCATGAATTTCATAAGATTTTCTTAGGCAAGGTATACTCAGGGTGTGAGTATATCTTGCCTTTATTTGAAATATAGCCTAAGGTAACTGGTAGTCTTTGGTGGTCTCCCACCCAATACTGATCAGACCTACCTCTGCTTAGTTTCCAAGATCAGATGAGTTGAGAGTCCTTAAGACTCATGTTGGTAATCATATTAATATACTTGTTCAACATTTAGCTTGGGTCTATTATTTATGAGGTGACTACTTTATGGCCAAGTGTTTGTTATTCTCTTCATTTATCACACTTTGATCACACTTTGGTCTGTTCATCTTATTATTCCATTGCTTTTAAATCCTATTATTAGACTCTTTATTTACATTTACAACAGATAAGCTTGAAATAAGAGCTACTGTATTAATTGCAAGTATTTTGCTGATATGAAGCATACAGTTTATAGAAATGGGCTGCCAAGGGGTATACAAGTGGGGAAAAAAAGTTGGGAACCCCTGCCCTAAGGGATTCTGGAGGCAGCTGCTGTTTACCTTACCTGTTGTAGGCAGGGACACACCACTACAGGAGGATCAGCTAGGACAGAATCCTATTATTACCTAACTTAAGCTTTTGTTGCATTGTTTACTGCAGACACAGTGCTGTGATTTAACTCTAAAAGTCCGTGTTTCTTCAGCCCTCCTTCACCATATTCCTAATGCTACTAAAAACTTCCAGCTAGATAGTGGACAAGGAAGAAAAAGGGGAACTGGAAGGACATAAAAAGACTTTGTTAAAAAGAGCTTCTTTGTCAGAGGCTTTGTTAACTGGGGTATGCCTGTATTGGATTTTTCTGGCTAATGAATGTAAACAACATTCCATCTTGTTTTTAAAAATTAATTACATATAGATGTGAATAGATGCAAATATAAATAAAAGCACTGGTGGGAAAACATTTAAAGTGGAGACCACTCAGCAAAAACTGGCTGGAGACTGGAGGCTGTACGTTGGAGGTGACTGGATTAGCAATGGGCAAGCCAAAATCAAAAGTTGTGGCATATTTATTTTCTTTCATCCATTCCAGGTCATAACTATGCTTATTTAGTTCCTAGACTTTTATGGGCATTAGTGCATAATAAGAATTATAAAAGTAAAGCAATAAATACAATCAAGACATACAAGGGAAAAAAACCCTCCAAAGATAAAGTACAACTCAACAATAATTCATTCAATAAACATACATAAGAAAAATCAACAGCTGACTTGGAATGATAAACATTGACAGCACTGTTTCCCATCCAAAATTTATTCTATCAGCCATTGGGTCATTGCAAATTCATTGCAAGAGCAGCAGCAATATATTTGGCTATTTTATTGTTACCTTATATCTAGCATATATGAAACATAAAACCCAGCTGTCCTTCCAGGCAATGGGATAAGGAACTGAGTTATAAAATGGCCTTAATATTGTAAAAATTGCAATAAAATGTTGTCTCTTGTTTGAATGTGCCTTGGCTGACAAAAATACAACCTTGACTCAAATGGAAATTTTAAACAAATACCCCTCCATAGATGCTAAAAGATTTTGAAATCAGGAGTTTTATTTGTTCCTACAGTGAGAGATGGGTCTCCATAAGAAGTTGGAACTTTTCCCCAAGGCACCTATCCATTCCTCATCTCTTTTAAGGCTAGTGACAGACTAAGAATGACAGACTAAGCTGACAGATCTTCACTCACAGACTTTGAGCCAGTCTGCCTATTCCCCTGCCTTAGGCTGTTGTGAGAATGAACACATGGATGGGGGGGCTATATAAGCCATTGTGAGCTCTGGTTGTGGTGGTGGTGGAATAATCATTGCAATAAACCAGTGCTTCATTTTGGTACCGTTATCAGTCCAACACAGCAGATGATCAGAGAGTTTGGGGGAGAGTGGGCAATATTGGCAGCTCTCGGGGCAAATCTTCTGACCTCAAGAATTTCTCAGACTGAGGTAGGAAGCAAAACTTCAAACTGCCAGAAGTATACCTTTCCTTTAGAAAAAAAAGTTACTTTTGGATGTTAAACAGTGGACACATACTTCTCTTCCTAGATTAGTGATTTTTAATCTCTGGTTCCCCAGACATTTGGACCTCAGCTTCCAGAGTCCAGCATCATTGTCCATGCTAGCAGAAGTTTCTGGAACTGAAGCACAAAACAGTTGGAGGTCTATCCACATTTGACAAATCAGCAAGACTCATTCAGAACCAAAGATATATCTGGGGCAGGAGATGGGGAAGAAAGGATTCCCCTCTTCCCAATTGTTAAGAATTAATATGATTGCCGCCAGCACATATTTGTAGGCATTAGCTGCTAGCCACACAGTGACTTTTTGAGTGATGCTTGAATTCCCACACTCTATTTTGGCTTCTGAGCTTTGTCTGTGTTTCATTGAAACCACAATCAACATTCATGCAACATTTTTACATGCCAAAGAAGATGTGTAATCCATTTTAGGGCTCTCCCTCTCATCCCTGTTCCAGATGGCTGTCAGATAACTTTAAAAGGCACGGTGAGAAAGGATATTCTCTATGTGGATTGATCAGATTTTCTCCAATTCACACCCAACACCCAGAGATATGCCTTTGTTTTGGTATTGTCACAGAATCCTGCTGCATTGCATTAGGATCCTATGGATTTGATAGATAGGGAGGGGACAGCTCAGGACCCCAATACTTGGCAGAATGCCTCCCCCATCATGAACCTGTCTGCACCCTGAGATATTCTTCAGCTTGAGCTACACTCAGGCAAAATAACAAAGTAGAAAATAGATGTTGAGACTTTTGGGAAGCAGGGAAGAACCACAACCCTATGTCTCACTCCATGGGAGTCCAAACCGACTGCAGAAAACTCCCATACAAACAGCACTGATGACCACTAAGGGCAAAATGGGGGGCAGGGGGAAGAGTCTAAACTGCAAATCAATCTATCTTCACAAAAAGTCTTCCAAAACTGAGAAGGGAAAATAAGTGGGGAAAACTGATGTGTTTCATTATTCCTATTGAAGAAAAATACAAAGATGATGCAAAGCATTCTGGGTCCAGAAACTTGAGATCAGCATCTGAGGCTTCCTTTAAGTATCTCTTCCAAGAGACAATTGGAAGGTGGTGACAAGATGGAGAGTCTTTTCAGATGGGGCCTACTGTCTATAGCAAATCCCACTTGGCCTCAGTGTTTTATTCTTTTAGCACAGATTAGCACAGATTCTTTTAGCACAGCTGGCCCCTCCTGAAATTGCAAACCCCAGGATTCCAGAGGATGTTGAAAGTAGAATCAGCGCACTATAACAGGCTAGTGCGGAAATGACCTAAAACACATCCTTACTCTGTGTCTGAAGGGAAGTGATTTGCTGCTTTGTTTTTTAAGACCAGCAGTATGCCAATTGCTTATCCCCATGTAGTAGTATCCTTGGGGGAAGGTGTAGTTTTCATTATAGATGTATTATGTTCTTGTTTTTAACTTTTATATAGTTTAATATCGTAGGACACCTTGAAGTTTGTTTGTTTGTTAGAAAAGAACATCTAATAAATTAAACTAACAACGCCTTATTTCTAGAGATGCTTAAGACTTATACAATTGAGTTTATGATCAAATTCCTCAAATTAATGACTATGACAGAAGGCTCTTCCATGTGTTACATACTCTCCAACATTTCTCAGATTTACAATCAGGACACA